>PVIU01012502.1:0-59771 GCA_004026605.1 Ondatra zibethicus | reverse complement strand
GTGTGTGTGTGTGTGTGTGTGTGTGTGTGTGTGTGTGTGTAGGTGTAGGAGGCATTAAGTGTTTGGAAACCAATGCCCCAGGCCCAATTCTCAGTTTTTCTCAAGGACTAATGGACCAAAGACTTTTCAAGCAAAGTGGCTCCTGCTGGTGAGCTCAAAGTCAGTGTACAGGAGGGACCTTTCATAATTTATGCTTTCCCCACTGGGATATGCAGGCTGCCAGGGAGGAGCAGGACTTGGGTGCCACTGAGACTGGTGGTGTTCTGAGAGAAACAGCAGCTCTGTGAAGCTTCATGCCGCAGAGTTCAACTCTGAAGGATCAGGGGCAGGTACTAGGCTCCAAAATCTAGCTCTATAAAACACACGGCTGCAAATGGCCTTTTCCTAATCTTACAGCACAGTAATTCATAACACCCTGCCTGGGAGATTTTACGATCATGTATTAATGTTCATTTAGGAAAGGAGTAGAAAGGGTATTGTCAAATATTTTTTTAATTTAAAAAAAAAGTCTTCACTCGGGTTAACAGTGATATCTTAGCACAGAAATTCACAGTGATGTGCCATAAAAATTGTTTCAAGGTACTATTTTTTCATCATTTTTTATATGATCTCTTCTGCACTTAACTACCGAGATTAAGTGAGAGGAGGCTGGGTAATTACATTTCCCCTTCATTTGCATCTTCATTCAATACGGATTAATCAAGAATTTATAGTGTGTCCAGCACTGTGGTAAGGGTTTGCTGACAGGTTCTCACTTTAAAGAATTTCCAAGTTTATAAATTCATCTAAATGAAAAACTAAAAGTCACCATTACCCGTGTGCCTGTGTCAATGCGAATCAAGCAATCTTATCTGTATTGCCTTGAATTTCAGCACTTTGATACTTGTTGCTAATTATAGAAAAAAATGGAGGAGGGTGGTTCCATGACATGACTCAGTGAGTATGTGCTGCTAAGCCCAATCACCTGAGTTCTCACTGCAAGAGCCACACAGTGAAGAAAGAGAACTGACCCCTGAAAGTTGTTCTCTGGCTTTGATATGCATGTGGTGGCATGCAGACACCCATACACAAAGCACACATGACAAATAAATAAAATGTTAGAAAAAAATTAAAAGCTGAAGACATAGTTGACAAGTGCTCACCCAGCATGCATAAGGCCCTATCTGGGATCCACTCCCAGCAAAACTAAAATGTTTGTGGTCAGAGCACCCTGAACACAGAGGCAGGAAGATTCGAAGTTCAAGGTCATCCTCAGCTATATAGTGAGTTTGAGACCAGTCTGGGATATAAAAGACCCTGATTCTCAATAAAAAAATAAAATGAAATGAAATAAAATAAAATAAAAAGGTTACATTTAGGGACAAGAATATTTAAAGATAATTGCACATAGGTGAAAAACCCAGTCATGAAGCACAGTTAGCGGGGCAATAGACAATGCAGCCCTTCTATGTTTCAGGATGAGACAAGGGGCTCATGGGAGCCGTGGAGGAAATCACAGCCTCAGAGAGAAAGGGAGGAGTAGAGACACAGTGACACCAATATCCCCGCACATCAAGGGAAGAGAAGAATAAATTGGGGTTGAGAGCAGCAGTCAGTTTAATGCAGGTGAAAGGAGGGGGGCACCTGGAGATGGTGGTTTATAGAAGAGGCACGGAGTCACTCGTCACTCATTGTTGATGGATAACTTCCCATCCCCAGAACATCTGATGTTATCCTCAATAGGAAACATGTCTGTCAAGGAAAGCAGTGGAGTGGGAGGGCTCCGTGTCCAGACAGCGGCCCTGCTAGTAGGATGTCAGAATGAAGACTCTATTAGAGGTGCACACACACGGAAATTTAGCAGCAGGTGCTTCTGGGTGATGGGATTACCAGACACCTTTATTTTCTTCTCTGTACTTATCTTGATGTTTTTGATATGGAACATGACTTACCTTGATAACAGAAAAGCAATACTTGTTATTTTTTCAAAAAAGGTAACGACCAGGACAACAGAACACACAAAAAGAATAAAATAAACTAAATTGGGGACTGGAGAGATGGATTTGTTGGTTATCAGACTGACTGTTTGCCTTGAAAACTTGAGATTCTAAGTTTGACTCCTCCAAACCCACATTTTTAATAAGGTCAGGGATATATGCTCATAACCTCAGTACTGGGGAGGCAGAGGCAGGTTTTGCTGGGAATTGCTGCCCAGCCAGCCTAACCTATTCATTGAGCTCCATGGCAGTGAGAGACCCTCTCTCTAAAACTAAGGTGGACAGAATACAAGGAACCATACCTTGGTGTGGGAACTCCTGTGTATGTGTTTCTTTTACTGGTTAATGAATAAAGAAGTTGGGTTGGCCTGTGATAGGGCAGAGTAGAGCTAGGCGGGGAAAACTAAACTGAATGCTGAGAAAAAGAAGGTGGAGTCAGGAGAAGCCATATAGCCTGACCAGAGACAGATGCCAGATGCCGAACAGAATGTTACCAGGCAAGCCACAGCCACGTGGTGATACACAGATTAATAGAAATGGGTTAAATTAAGATGTAAGGGCTAGCGAATAAGAGGCAGAGGCAGGCGGATCATTGCAAGTTCGAGACCAGCCTGGTCTACAAGAGCTAGTTCCAGGACAGGCTCCAAAGCTATAGAGAAACTCTGTCTCAGAAAACCAAAAAAAATTAAAAAAAAAAGAAGCTAAATTTAATAGGTCAAGCAGTGATTTAATTAATACAGTTTCTGTGTGGTTATTTCAAATCTGAGAAGCCGGGAACAAACAAGCAGCCTCCTACAATAATACCTAAGGTTGTCCTCTGGGCTCAACACACATACACATACATGCTTCTTCCTTTACATACTTTACACACTCAAATTTAAGAAAAGGCAAAATAAAATAAAATTGGAGATTCCTAGAACATCTCAAGTGATGAGGCCTTTTATCCCATCATTTGACAGTTACAGAACTCCCCCAAGCCTGTTAATGATCTGAGATTTGATCTATATTCTTATCCAGCTTTCACAAATCTATAAATAAGCTCATCTCAGGGTTACTGCTATTATAAATTAATTATGAAAATGTCAAGTGAGTCAGGTATGTGCTGTGGAGTAACAGGAGGGTAGTGACCCACCAAGCACAGAGCACAGCTTAGGACGACCTCTGTGCAGATTTCACAGCTTCTGGCCCGGTTCCAGAGAGTTTAACCTTCAGGAAGACAGCGCTCCAAGTTGGTCTCCTCGAAACTCATAGAGAGAGCTAGAAAGGTGACTTCTGCAGTGTTGCAGAACATGGTTCTTCAAGCAAAAGAAGTCACTATTTTCACAGGTCACTTATGCCTGCTTGCAAGGGGCCATCAGAATTGGACTGGTGGGCTATTCATTATCCCTTTTAGAAGGAGAATGTGGAGGGGGGGAGTCACTGGACCCTTGCTTGAGATTGTAACTACTCCTCCCTGACCAAACTGCATATGACCAGAGAAGTGCTATGGGCTAGGGAAGGTTAGCTGAAGGAGCTCTGTCTACACAGTTGTGGGAAAAGCCATCACCCACGCTGAATTAAAGTTCTCCAGTGTGGCTGCTTTGGGGTTAACCCATGTTCCTGCCAGCAACTTCTCACTCATGTTCACAAATAGGTCTGGTGTGAATTTTGGTGGATTACACTTTGGCTTGCGGTTGGGACTTTTTTGAGAAGAGAGTAGAGATTGTTAATGCATCTGTGGGGAAGAAATTCTCGCAGTGCATAGGCACTTCTTCTGAATAGTTTCATATCCTCTTAAAGGGACATGATTGTGTCTTTTCCCTCACTGGGAACAGGGCAGGCCTATCTTTGTATAAATGAGGAGACCAATTTTGTGAGATCCTGACCAGGGATGATGACAAACACATTTAGGGTGGGCTTTCCACCTCAACTGGACCAATGTTGGTTATGTGACCTCTACTCACCAATCCCACAGGATTGTTTCCCACAAACACATGACTACTACCTTTGTGAGACCCAGAACTAGGTTAGATACCCTCAAGAGCTTGAGAGGATCAAATAAACTGTGCATCAGACAGTAACATCCATAGGACAAACAATCAGATTTTACGCAAAGTAGCACATTTCAAAGGATTTATAGGAAACCAAACTAAGACTGGGCCTGCCTGGAGAGAGACAGTCTCAACTTAAAGTTTTTCCCCTGTAGCTACATTTCTGGGGTCTTAGCTATGGCTTGGGGAAGGATGCTGTAATATACCAGAACAGCCACCCCTGGCAGAGCCTTATCAGGCCCAGGCTTTTTCCAAATTGATGGTTAATGATGCAAATCAACTTGACAGGATGCAGAATCACAGAGAAGACAAACACTGGGACATGACCATCGTGAGGGAGTTTCTCCCCTGGGCAGAGGTTAAAAGGGCCCTCCTTAAATGTGGGAGGTACCAAGCCACAGGTTGGGGATCTGAACTGAATACAAAGGACCAAGTGGGTTGTGCTTCCTGGCTACAAACGCAGTGTGGCTACTCACCTCACGCTCCTGATGCCAGGCTGCCCCTGCTATGATGGGCTGTGCCCTCAAACTGTGAGCCGCAACAGCCCTGCCTTCCTTAACTTGCCTCTTGCTGGGTACTGTGCTGCACTGGTGAGAAAAGTAACTAATATACTAATTAACCATCATCTCGATCTTCTGAGATTGGCACCGTCTGGCTTTCTCCACAGTGAAGACGCAGGCTTGAGTAAGTGAAGCCTCAAAGTATCAGTATCTGATCTTGGTTTGCTACTGTCAGATGAGCTCACGGTTTCTCTAACACAGGAGGATAGACAGCTCTGTGAATATCCTATAATTTTGTGTCATCTGCAACAGTCCACCAAGTACAAGTCTCACCCAAACCTACACGGAATTCCATGTCATTATAATACACTACCAGCCTGCGATACCTTGAGTTTATATCTGTGTGGGATATATGCTTTGGGTAACTCCTCTATGATGGGAACATCAAACTATCATCCCTACCGAAGACTGTGTCTGATGTTGTTTAATGGCAATAATGCACAGCTTATCTTCCTAAATGTTCTGAGACTGGCGGTAAGCAGGGTGTAGCTGTCATGAGAGAGAAGTGGGCACAAAGGCTATGAGTCACTGGAACCCAGTGTGAAGCTCATCTTTGGGCACACATTAGGCCTTTCCATATCTACTCTCTATATTCGTTACCTTAAACAATTCATGTATCTCCAAAGAAAAGAAAACCAAGAAAGGGGGACTAGGGAGATATCTCAGGGGTGAGAGGGCTTGCTGTGCAAGTCTGAGGACCTGTGTTCGAATCTCCAGCACTCATGTGAAAAGTCAGGCGCTGTGGGAGTGGAAATGAGGATCTCTGGGGCTGGTTGATTGACAGCCTAAACCCTAGGTCATTTAGAGACCTCAGCTCAAAGAATTAGGCAGAAAGTAGTATAATAGGATCGTAGACATCCTCCTTTGGCCTCCACATACATGCATGGATGTATAGATATATACATATATGTATGCCTAACACATACACATGAAAAGGAATGCTTAGTGTTACACAAAGGCTTTATAAATTTATGACAGAGACATTAAAACTCATGGAAATACCCAAGCAGGGCCACCTGTGCTTATTCTGTTTGGAGACATGTGCTATATGGGAGTGGGTTACGAGTTGACTCTTCTTGTGGCTTTGTCTTATTCTCATTTAGACAATCAATTCCTCGAGGGTAGCATGTCTCATTTATCCTGCTTGCTCCCCCAAGAGATGCTCAACCACTGCAGTTTATTAACTGATAGCTTATTTCTCTTCAAATTACTGTGTTGTAATTGAGCACCTCTATCTGAGAAGGCACTCTGGGGAAATTTTTTAAAAATTTATGAAACCAAGCTCTGTGTAGGAAATCACCACGGCCACTTCGGTCTTTATTAATTTTTGAAGAAGTGGGGAGGGGCATGTGCACGTGAGTGCCATGTCTGTGGAGGCCAAAAGAGGGTTTGGGTCCCCAGGAGCTGGAGTTACTGCTGTTGTGTGCTTAGAACAGAATCTGGGTCCTCTGCAGGAGAAGCAAGAACTCTCAACCACTGAACTACCTATTCAGTTCTTGCTTAGGTGTTTGGATGCAACGAAGAGCGGTAGGGTGGAAAGCAGTGTGCAGAAAGTCCAGAAGCAAGGCCACTGAGATGCACAGCAGTCAAGGGTGCTTGTCCCAGAGCCTGATGACATGCGCTCGATCCCCAGATCCCACACAGTGGAGGGAAAGACGTGACTCGTGATCCACTTGTAGATGGTGGCATGTGCACACATGAGAACACACACACACGCACGATGCAGAGTATTTGTTTACACTGTGCGAAGATGTGTCATTGTGATGGTTTAGTGAAGAGCTGGATGGCCACTAGCTAGGCAGCGGAGAATAGGCAGGACTTCTGGACAGAAAGAGAACCATGGGATGAGTCCAGGCACTCAGGAGATGCCAGAGAGACTCTGAAGAAGTCCGACATATGGTACATAGGAGAGGTGATCAAACCATGTGGTAGAATGCAGATGAATAGAAACAGGTTGATTTAAGTTATAAGAGCTAGTTGTAAGCTAAATGAGTAAGCTAAGGCCAAACTTTCATTTTTTCTAAAGCCAAGCTTTCCTAATTAGTAATAAGTCTCTGTGCCGGGCTTACATTTGTTTGTTTTTGTTGTTGTTGTTGTTTTTGTGAGCTGGTGGCCCAAAGAAATATCTGACTACACACACACACACACACACACACACACACACACACACACAATGTAATTTAAAAAAAATAGCCAGGTGGTGGTGGCACATGCCTTTAATCCTAGCACTCAGGAGGCAGAAGCAGAGGCAGGTGGATCTCTGTGAGTTCGAGGCCAGCCTGGTCTACAAGAGTTAGTTCCAGGACAGGCTCCAAAGCTACAAAGAAACCCTGTCTTGAAAAAAAAAATCAACTAAATGGGGAAGGGTGAGGTAGGTGTGCTGAAAACAATATGATTCAGTGGGGACAGAGATGGCTCTGGGGTGGGGAAGAGCTCATTTAAGAAGAAGAACTGCAGGGCATAGGAAGATGGCTCTGTGGATAGTACACCTGCCTTGCAGGCATGAGGACCAGAGTCGGATGCCCTAGAACCCACATTTTAAAAAAGCCTGTGTGCTGTAATCCCAGGACTGGGGAGGCATAGACAGGAAGATTTTGGATTGACAGACAGTCCAGGACTATCTTGCACATGCGGGGAGCCGAAGGCTAGCAGGAAATGTAACAGACGGCTAGAAAATCATGCTGGTGATAAAGGTCTCCAACTGCCCAGCCAACTGACATTGGGTATCCCTAAACACAGTAAATGTGAGCAGTGGAAAGGACTTAATGTCCTGATGGGCAGCGACACTTACAGACTCCTGTTCTCCAATGGTCGTAAGCCTAGTACTAGGGAGGCATTCAAAATTCAAGGTCTGGAGAAGGGACATGGTTCCAAGGAAGTGCTGGCTGTTCAAGTGCGAGAACACAAGTTCAGATCCTCGGACCCACGTAACAGCTGTGTGCCCAGCATGAACATCTGTAATCCCAGTGCTCTGACCAAGAGGTGGGAGGTAGAAACAAGCTTGCGTGGCTTGCAGGCCAGCAGTACTGGCTTAGGCAGTGGCAAATAACAAAGGAGTCTGTTTCAATGAAGGTGGGAGGAGAGGACACGCACACACACCCTGCCCTCAGAGCCAAGCTCTAGAGAAATACTCATTTAGCTCCAATTGTGAACTAGGGTGGCTTAGGAGATGCCGAGGACCATGATGGTTCTAAGTAAAAGAGAAGAGCGGATCCCTCGTCCGCCTGCGGAAGCATCCAGGCCTGGCAGAGCCTCTCTGGAGGCTGGGCTCATGAACTGAAGGACACAGGCACCGTGAGCAGGTGGGGGAACGGGGGTGGGAGTGAGTGAACTTTACCCTGTGAGTCAGATTACCTAATTACACGGTGCCCTCTGTGAGAAGGCTTTGGCCTCCAGCCTTTAGATGATCCTTATTTAAATGTTCTGGTCTGGTTCTCGAGTGTGCTATTTGTAATTAGGGTAGCTTTCCATGTCAGA
Organism: Ondatra zibethicus; assembly: GCA_004026605.1. Classification (NCBI taxonomy): domain Eukaryota; kingdom Metazoa; phylum Chordata; class Mammalia; order Rodentia; family Cricetidae; genus Ondatra; species Ondatra zibethicus. The sequence goes on along the minus strand of PVIU01012502.1, from coordinate 51,728 downwards.
GTGCAAAGTGGGTTGGTGCGTCCCCGCCCCCCCAAGCCAATTTACTTTATGGTAGGTGATTCCCTAGGGATGGCTGTGGCCAAGGTGAACCTACAGAGAAGAGTTTGGGCTGTAAAGCTGGGTGAGTTTTGGTTTTTTGTTGTTTTTTTTTCTACACAGGAAGTCTACCTACTCTACCATGCTTGGAGAATGGGGACGATGAAGCTTAAAGACAGGATCTCACATAGCTCAGACTGGCCTCCAACTCTGTCTCGAAGGATTACTTTTCATTTCTGATCCACCTCCCCCCACTTTCTAAGAGATGGGATCTCCGGCATGTGCTACCACACATGGTTTATGCAGTGCTGGGGATGGAACCCAGGGCTTCATGTATGCTGGGCAAGCAGTCTACCTGTGGGGTTACATTCTCAGGCCCTAGGGTGTGATTTTTTTTTAATCAGTTGCAGAATCTGATAAGCATGATGGTTAATCTTTATTCTTAACCTGACTGGATTAAGAACCACCAGGAAATACTATATATCTGTGAGGGATTTTCTAGATTAATTGAAGTGGGAAGACCACCCCCACCCTGCCCCGAGTGTGGGTGGCACTATTCCTTGGGATGTAGTCCTGGAGTAACTAAATGGGTGAAAACCAGGGGTGCGCACCAGTGTTCATCTCTGTTTCCTGACTGCTGATGCAATGTGACCAGATGCTCATACCTCTGTTGTCATGCCTACCCCAACATGATGGATGAGACTCTTGACCTGTGAGCCCAAGTAAACTCAGTCTGTAAGTGGCTTTTGTCAGCTGCTTTGTCCAGCAAAGAGGAAAGTGACTTAAGAGACACCTTGATACACACAACTAGAGCCAGAACCTTAGCCACAGCATAGCTGATGGTTTAGCATTAGGCATTACTAGGCATGTTTTATGTTCTGATTTCTATGATGATGAGGTGATGATTTGAAATGCCTCACTTAGGGTGGGGACTCCATCTCGGGGAAGCAGAGCAGTGCACTCCAGGTACTATGAATTCTCCTGCCTCGAAAGAGGCAAAGCTGACCCACCTGGTGTGTGTGTGGCTCTTTCCTCAGGGAGGACATGCAAAAACCAAATCTGTAGAGCAGGATACAGGGACCCTGGACCTATGATGTAACATTAGATTCGTGTAATTTCATTAAAACAAGAACAAATACCACCTCATTGGGATCACTCTCGAGTAAATCTCAAACTGTTGGGGCTGGAGAGATGGTTCGGCTGTTAAGAGTGTGACTGCTCTTGCACAGGACCTGAGTTCAGATCCCAGCACCCATCTCAGGCCTCTCACTTCCCGCTGTAAGTCCAGCTCCAGGGAATCTGATGATGGCCTTTTCTGGCCTCCAAAGGTACCCACAAGAGTCTATGCATACATGTAACAAAACAAAAAACCCAGAGTCATGCTGAAACTGGCACAAAGACAAAATCTACAGGAACGGATCAAGCCAGTCTTTCCTAGTGACCTGGTGAGGAGCGGGGTCCACAAACACAGAGAGATTTGCTAACCGTGTAGGCTACAGTCAGGCCATTGTGGTTATTTAAAGCAGGCTTGCACTTGACTCTGATTACACACTGGAGCTCATGTAACTTCTGAACACGTTGGGCTACTCTTAGAAAGCTGGAATGTATGTGTGGAGCATGTTTTAAAGGCTTGCAAGATACTAAGTGTTTCACACAAGCTGTGAAAGACGCCTGGCTTGCCCCCGCTCCCCATCCCTTCCCATCTCCCCCTGTACGAGCATCGAATGTTATCCGGAGTTAATGAAAAACAGAAGTGTAGGCCTGAATAACTAGGTTGTCTAACTACATTACACCGAAATGAAAAGTTCAGACTCTGACTGAAAAGAGCCAACTTAACAGCTACAGAGCCTCAGGAAGGATATCCATCTTGTAAGCCACAGAGTTTATTGATGAAGCCCCTTGATACCCAGTTCAGTGCCACTGCTCTGCTGAAAGATACTTAATTTCCCTCCACCCCACCTCGTAGAGATGGTATTCAACTAGAGGGCTCAGAAGACTAACGCGAGAGGCAAATCCGAGGCACTTTTGGAGCTATCTGATCCAATCAGGGGTGACAGAATGATCCGAACAGTAGCTGGCCAGACCTTAGAAACTCATTTTTCCCCCCAGCAAATATGTCTGTTTCTACTTAGAGATACAGCGCCCTGTGCTGAAATGTTGATTGCAGATGGTGACTCCTAAAGCCACTTAAACAAAGCCTGCCTCGCCACAATTCCTGAATTCTTGTCCCCATTAGCTAGTACATGGCTAACGGCTGGTGACCAGTTTAAATAATGTCTCAGTTCTCAGTACATAAAATATGACATCCAGAGCTGAGTTACACTTGTTAGTGAACACCCCTGAGTCCTCCACATTCACCAAATGCCCCAACAATGAGAGATGTCTCTGGCAGGCTCCTCTCGTGCCCTTCCCACACTGTAGTTAACTTGAAAAAACAAATCAAGCAACCTAGGTGTAGTGGCACATGCCTGTAACCCCAGCAGTTTGGGGGTACAGGGTGCAGTATCTGTAAGGAGCTTTGTCAGGGGCAAGGATGTGTAGCTTTCTGTCCTCCCTGCCCTCCTGCTGACCTGGACACTCTCTCCATCATTCCTCCCTGCTAGCTTATTTTTTAGTCTCTGAAATACATATGCAGACAGTATCTTTAGTAATGTGCTTTGGTGTTTTTATGCATGTCTCCTGGCCCTTAGCTCTGCAAAGGCAGAGAAATGATCACATCTCCAGTTCCTATACTACTGCCTGACATCGGGTGGGTGGGTAAAAGATAGTCATTATTACTATTTTCTTATCATAGTAATTTTGAAACAAGAGTCTCAAGTAGTCAGTGATGCAGTGATGGCTTCGAACTCCCAGTCTTCCAGATTCCACACCCTGAGTGCTGGGATTATAGACATGTACCTGATTTAGATATTTAGTTTTTAAAGGTGAGTGGGAGGCTGGGGAGATGGCTTAGCAGATAAAGTGCTTGCTCTTGCCATACAAGAGATGAAGACCCAAGTTTGGATCCCCAGCACTCCCTGTATAAAGCAGGGTGTGAGGCACACACCTATAATCCTAGCTCTAGCCGGGTAGAGACAGGAGGACCCATGCAGCTCACTGAGGAGCCATTCTTGCCAAGCTTATGAGCTCTAGGATTAGTGAGACCTTATATCAAAACAATAAAGATGGAGAGGAATTAAGAAAGGCCCGGCCGGCATCACCTTCTGGCCTTCATAGGCACAGGCACATATGTGTGAACACAAATGTACATGAACATGTACACATGCACACATTATGCATACACACACACACACAATAAACTGAAAATGGAGACAACACAATGTCGAGGAACTTGGACACTAAGCTGAAAATGTGCCACATACTCAGAGTTCGATGATACCCGTTCTTTTGATGTCTTCAGCATCCTTTGAGAGGGAAACCAAGCCCTCAATTTGATTCCAGCCATACATACCTCTTTCTTTCCCTTCCCCTCCCCCAGATCACTCTAGACGCCTCTTTTTTGTTTTTTTCTTTTTACATAACTGTACTCAGAAAGTCATTCGAGAAACCTGCTTGAAAGAACGGCCATGTTTTGTTGATTATAGCCATAAACTCTGGAAACACTATACCCAACAAGGGACGTACTCAAATACCACTTGAATTGGAACCTCTCTCTTCAAGAATCCTTCTTTCAACAGCTTTTGTGCAGTGGAATAGACAGACCCAGTGGGCTGCTGGGTTAATTACAGCTCTGCAAAACTCTAACTGTCCCTGGGGGAGGGGGAGCAACGCCTGCCTCGCTTCGCCTGTTTGAAGGCGTTGCTTGCTTGGCTTCCTTCTTGATCTTCTTATATGATTTCCAGTCCTTCCACCCCCAAGAACGATTCCCAGGTGAAGCTATCCAGGAAATTCAACGGCTCAAACACACTCCTGGGGGTCAGATCCCCAAGGCTTTCACTGCTGACACAGACAACTAAGAGGTGCCATCTGTGGCATGTTTGCCTAGGGGCAAAAGGAATAGGGACAGAGGGAAAGTGGTCTAGCTGTTACTGTTCCCTTTGGGGGTGGAGGTAAAGACCCTGGGTTTCTCTTTCTTTGTGTGTGTGTGTGTGTGTGTGTGTGTGTGTGTGTGTGTGTGTGTGTGTGTGTGTGTGTGTGTGTTTGAACACACACATTTATCCAAAAGCATGTACATGTCTGTGCTCAGGTAGGTAGAGGCCAGTGGTTAACACTAAGTGTCTTACCTGCTCTACATTACACACACGCACACACTACCTCCATTCCTTTTTCCTTCCTTCCTTCCGACAGTGGCTCTTGTATCTCAGGCTGGCCTTGAACTTGCTGTGTAGTTCAGGATAATCTTGAATTCCTGATCCTCCTGCCTCCACCTCCCTATGTGCTAGGATTATAGGCATGCACCACCCTATCTGGTTTATGTGGTGTTATGGGAGGAGCCAAGGCTTTGTTTATGCTAGGCAAGCACTCTATTTCTTGAGCCACAGCCTTAGTCCCAGCCCCACTCACCTTTACTATTTGAGACAGGGTCTCTCACTGACCCAGAAGCTCATCAGCTCAGCTAAGCTGACTCACTAATGAGCTTCAGGGATCTTTGAATCTCTGCCCTCAAAGCTGGGGTCATAAGTGCATACTACTGTACCCACCATTTTACTTACATAAGGAACAACTCAGTTCCTTAGGATTGACTGACAAGCTCTTCACCAACGGAACCATCTCCTCTTTCTCTGCTCTGTTATTTTCATGATTCTTCTCCTTCCTCCCACCACCCCTTCTCCTACTTTTAGACTGTACTGCATTTGCTTACTGACTCAGATCTCTGTGTATCCCTGTACTCTAAGTTTCTCCAGTCCCACTCTGGATAATTCCAAGGATCAGACAGACAATGGTGGCCCAAGAAACGTTTGCACAGCGTGGAGTGTCAGAAGGGGCTTTTGACACGTCAAAGGAATCCATCACAGCATCATCACGCTTGCCAAGTTCAATACCCTTCACCAGGCAGGCTTCCAACTCCCTCTGCCCAAGATCTTTCTTTACCTTCAACATGGTTTGCTTTGGCCATGTCTCCTGCATTTGAGGTTTCATGGATGAGTCTAGAGGGCCATATACAATTACTGGTACTCTCATGGCCTCTTTCTCTGTTGTGTGGGTGTGGAGATGGCCTGCTGAGGCAATGGCTGGGGTTACAAAGCTTCTAGAACCTTTACCTAGTAGATGACAAATAGCAGTGGGGAAGGAGGAAAGACTAAAAATCTCCCTCTCTCCCCACCTCCCTTTCATGTGGGTCAGTGATAGAACACTTTCTTTGTATGCATAAGGCCCTCAGCATTTTACAAATCCAAACAGAACCAGATTAAACCAAAAGAACTTCTCGCCCTGTGTGGTGGCGCAGGCCTGTAATACTGGAACTGAAAAGGCTGAGTCAGAAGGCTGTGAGTGTATGGCTACCCCGGGATATATAGTTTGACTCTGTTCAGAACAACGGGAGTGAGGGCTGGAGTTAGGATTCCCAGAACTACATGTAAGAAGGGAGGGTTTGGTGGCCTGTGTGCAGTCTGAGAACACAGGCGGTCGAGACAGAATACACAGAGCAACCTGGGCAGCAAGATGAGCAGAAATGCTGAGCTCTGAATTTAACAAAAGACCCTGCATCAATGAATTAGATCCACAGTGATCTAGAGAGACACTCAGTGTCAACCTCTACCCTCCACACACATGTGCACTCCCTAACATGAGTACCTGAATACATGAAATTACATGTATACACATATATGCACACACATATGTCAAAAAGAAGATCTACTAAATGACCCAGGTATACCATATGACCTAATGAACTCTAAGTCAACACATCACAGAGATATAAAACAGCCCATTTCTGGGAAATGATCTAAAATTCTCCCAGCTTAGAAAACCCAATTTCTTTGCTCTCTGTCAATGGGACAGCTGCCTGCATCTTCTTCCCACTTTCTAATGCAATGTGAATACTGTTTGAGCCACTGACCTGTCTACCTTTTGCCCCAGACTCTCTGTCCAGGGGGGAGTCCCAGATTTCAGTTGCCCCTCCCTCCTTCCTGCCTCCCATGGTGTGGCCAGCAGCTGGGAAGTGGAGTGCCCTGGCTCTGCCCTTCTCAGTCTTGGCCCTCTGTGGAGGCTGTGCTGATCCTGACTGTCACAGCCAACAGAATTCAGAATTCTCCAGAGTATAAAAGTGAACCTTCTCCTCATCTGTGCCCTCTCTCACAGCACAATCTACCAGCAATTTGCCATCAGGTTCCTGCCAATTACCATCAGCCCAGGTTACCAGCCACCTAGGAAGCAAAGAAGAAAATACCCCATGATTTCCCCTCTCCTCACACATCCCCAGCCTCTAGCTGCTCTGAGGAACGTCCTGCTCCCTGCTGCCTGTCCCAGGTGGGGAACACTTGAAGCCTGATTTCTCCTTTGGAAATGGGAAATTTTGTCCCTGACTGAAAAGGCTTCAGGCGGCTGTCAGCAGTCTCAAGAAGCCCCCTTAGGACTGCGTGCTTTCCAGGCCCTCCAATCACGTCATTACAAATATCAAAGAGCAGACCAAGTCCTCAGTCCCCATTTCTTAACGGGAGAAGGGAGAGGACCATCCCGGGGGGTAGTTCCTGCTGCAGTCAGCTCAGAGTGGGAAAGAAGGTGGGAGAGGAAGACTATTCAGGAGTTAGGAGAAGCAGGAAGGCGGGAACAATGCCTTGATTCCTTTCCCTTTCCCACCCCCTTCCTCCTCTCCAGCTCCTTCTAGGAAAGAGTCTCTTGTAGGCCAGTCTGGTCCTGAACTCAGAGAGGAATCAGAGGACGACCTTGAACTCTTGACCCTCCTACCCCCATCTCTTGGTGCTGTGGTTACAGGCGTGCACAACCACGCTCGGTATGTGTGGTTCTAGAGATGGAGCCCAGGATTTTATACACACTAGGCAAGCATTCTACCAACCGAGCAGCCCTCCTTTCTGTTTCGATCCCTAAATGGGAAGCAAGTGGAACCCAATGCTGTAAATAAGACCAGATTTCCTTTTGGGGGGGTGGAATAAGTGGTAGATTAAAAAAAAAGTCTGATAACAGTGGAAAAACAGCATTGGGGCTTTCTGCCCTATGGAAAAAAACCTTTTGACCATGCAGAAATTTCAGAATAAACTGTATAAAAGCTCTTATCATAGTACCGAAAACCCCACTGTGTATTCTCCTTGACCTACTCACCTGACCCCTCTCATATTTCAGTTCCCTAGAAGCTGACTCCTTCCCAATAAACTGCAGTTGAATATCTCCCTTGACATCTTTCTTCCAAGTCAGCTCATCCTTTTGCCATTAATGAAGTAAGTCCTCTTTCTGATCAGGAGCTTTTCTCTTGCCTTCAGGAAGCTATCTTGGAGACATCCTGGCTCCTACAACACTGGGTGCTGCAACCTTCCATGACACCTGTGTGACTGTGAGCAAGCAACCTAAATGCTCTGTGCCTTGATGGCCTTACGCATGAATGACAAAAAGAGCCAACGTCACAGTACTGCTCGCCGATGAGGATAAAGAAACTGATTTTTTCTGGCATGTGTGGGTGGTGGTAACCACATGTGCTTGTGGAGGCCAGAAGACAACCTGAGGGTATTGGCGTCATCCATCAGGTGCTGTTCACCTTGTGGGTTTTGTTGTTGTTACGGCACAGGGTCTCACTTATGCAGTCCTGGCTGACCTGGGACTTGTGATGTAGACCAGGCAAACCTAGAATTGCTGGGGTTAAACCATATAGGACCATGCCTGCACCATCTTGTTTTTGAGACAGGGTCTCCCACTGAACCTATACTTTTGAAAGGTGAGATAGGCTAGCTGCTTGCCAAGCTCCAAGGCTCCCCTTGCTTCTGCCTCCCCATACGATGATTACAAGTGTGTGCTACCATACCTGGCAGCCCTCCCCTCCATTCCCAAGGGATGGGGCTTCAAACTTGTGTTCTTTACCAACGAATCATGTCTCGCAGGCTACACTGTCTTTGAAGTGATGAGCCAAGCCAAACACACAGTAAGAGGCGGGTGAACAGTGTTTCTTTATGTTGCCATTCATTCTGGAGCCCGATTGGATGTTGCTCTGAAGTGATGGCGATGACTTTGGAGTGGGCTCACAAATGCCTCCTGCTTCTTTAACCAGACTGCAAGTACTTGGAACACAGTCCTGTGTCTAAACCCTAAAGAATTTCAACACCGTGTACCAAACAGGAACCCAGGACTTGGGAGAAGGCTCTTCTGGTAAAGGCACAAGCGTGGAGATCTGAGCTCAGACTCTTGGAAGCCACAGAAAAAGCTAGACGTGGGGTTGGAGAGATGGCTCACTGATTAAGAGTAAGTACTGCTCTTGAATAAGGCCTGAGTGGATCTCAGCTTTTATGTTGGGTAGCTTACAACTGCTGTAATTGTAGCTCAGACATCTTCTTTTGTCCAGTGAGGGCACCTACAACCCTACACAGGGACACACACATATACGTAAAAAATCGTAAAAAGAAAATTGCCACGTGTGGTAGTTCGGATCTGTAATCCCAGCACTGCTGTATGCGATGTGAGGGGGAGATAGGAGAATGGCCTGGAAACTCATGGGTTCATTAGCATAGTGCGTGCAGCTAGCAGCAAGAAGAGAGATACGGCCTGGATGCAAAACAAAGGTGGAGAAATATGATAACTGACTGCAGAAGTACATGTCGTGGTCACTGTCCTCTGACCACATGTGCACAAAACTACACACACACACGAAGAACCCCACCCACCCAACAGAAACATGACATCACTGAGTATTAGGTAAGTACAGGCCACGTGATAATCACAGCCGAAGAAGTAAGCCGGTAGCTCAAAAGGGGATGCTTCGGGGGCTGTACGAACACAGAGGGTACCTGTTTTCTAAACGCACAGGCCCCCTTTCTGGCACCAAATCCTTGCGCAGGCTGGATGGCACACTTGAACCTATACTGAATAGAGCTTTTGACCCAAGCGGATTAATCTCACTTGCTCTACATATCCCCTTAATTGACAAACTACCATTCGGTGAAAGAACCAATTAAAGAGCCAACAACTCCCTCCCCATGTCTCTGTCTTCCTGCTCCCCCTCCATGTTTTCTTGCCAGGGTGTTTTAATAGACTATTTCTGTCCTTGCAGAAGGAGATTAATCACTTAACGGATGCAGGAGACCAGTGGTGGGAGCTGGGTCCTGTGTGGGTGCAAGGCTGTGCTGGAATGACCATAGAATGCTGAGTGAAGACCTGGGGACGGAAGAGGCAGGAGACCTACTTGCATGGCCTCATCATGTTGGAAAGGACAGTTCTTGTCGACTGGTGGTCCCAAGCTAACTGACCATCAAAGGCTACTCGTAACTCTAGCTGTCCTGGAACTCACCCTGTAGACCAGGCTGCCCTGGAACTCAGAGATCTGCTTGCCTCTGCCTCCCGAGTGCTGGGATTTAAAGCATGCACCACCACCACCCAGATAGTTTTCTGTTCAAAAGGGAGACAGTGTTCATCCATCCATGTGTGTTAACAACGTGAGCCTCAGTTCCCCACTGGGGAGGCCCCGGGGGTTCTCCTCATGCTGAAGTGTGATAGATGGGAGAAGTGTGGTATGCCCAAGTACTGGAGACAAAACACAAACAAATGACAACACAAAGCGTCACTACTGTACAACGCGGTCTCCTAAGAAAACAGACACCTCTGTAGATGAGCTGCGCCTGCCAGCAAGAGTCCCTCGGCACTGGACCTGTCGACTGACTGTTGACATTCTCTCACAGGAGAGGGTAGGGAGGGCCACTGGGGCCTCTTTAAGATTCTAGCAACTCCACAGTCACTTGTACAAAATTCTGTTCTAAAGATCCAAAGCCAAGCACTGAGCTGAGCTCCTGGAGTCCAGTCAAACAGAGGGAGGAGGGATTATAGGAGCAGGGGCGGGGGTCAAGATCATGATGGGGAAACTCACAGAAACAGCTGACCCGAGCTAGTGGGAACTCACGAACTCTGGACTGAAAACTAGGGAGTCTGTATGGGACTGAACTAGGCCCTCTGAATGTAGGTGACATCTGTGTGGCTTGGTCTTTTCGTGGGACCCCTGGCAGTGAGACCAGGATTTATCCCTGGTGCATGAACTGGCTTTTGGAGTCCATTCCCTACTGTGGGATACCATGCTCAACCTTGATGCAGTGGGGAGGGGCTTGGTCCTGCCTCAACTTGATGTGCCAGGCTTTGTTGACTCCCCATGGGACGCATTACCCTCTTCGAGGACTGGATGAGAGGTAAGGGGGAGGTAGGGGGAACTGTGGTTGGTATGTAAAATGAATAAAACAGTATAACAATAAACTGTCTCCAGTTTGTTAGAAAAAAAAAATAACTCCTCTAATGCCTGTGGCTTGGGGAGGTACTAGAGCAGTATTTCTCAACCTGTGGGTCTCAACCTCTTCGGCAAACATCTATCTCCAAAAATATTTACATTGCAATTTGTAACAGTAACAAAATCAAAATTACAGTTATGAGGCAGCAGCTAAACTGAGTTTATGCCTGGGGGCAGGAGTGTCACCAGAACATGAGGACCTGTATTAAAGGGCACACACCGCATTAGCCAGGCTGAGAATGACAGTGCTAGAGAGTACACAGGCTGAGGGAGGCTAACTGAATGAAGACTCTATCTGCATAACTATGGGGAAGCCATCATCCTTGCTGGGTGAAGACTCCATTGCTGATATTTTGGCATCTCTCATGTACCTGCAAGTAGCCCCTCACTCAATGATCTGGAAGTAAACCCAATAAAGTCAACCATGGTGAACTTGTGGTTTGATTTGTCATTGGGACCTTATAAGTGGGGGTGGGGGGGGCAGCTGTTGCTTATGCCTTCCAAATGAAGGAATTCTCACAACAGCAAAACCACGAAGTCCCCAAATAAAGTTGAGCCCAGAAAAAATAATGACTGCCTTTGTCTAGAGTTTTCTCCAGGGGCCGGCTCTTAGTGTGTGTGCGTCCAACTCCTACTTCCTAAAGCTCTTCTGCAGTGAGCAGACAGGGATACGAAGCTTCATAGAAAACCCTAAGAAACTTTTTTAGAAATTGTTTTTGATTGAGCTATATATTTTTCTCTGCTACCCTCCTTTCCTCTCCCCTCCCCTCCTACCCTCTCCCATGGTCCCCAAGCTCCCAATTTACTCAGATCTTGTCTTTTTCTACTTCCCATGTACATTAGATCCACGTAAGTCTCTCTTAGGGTCCTCATTGTTGTCTAGCTTCTCTGGGAATTGTAGGCTGCTTTTTTTCTGGCTTTATGTCTAAAAGCCACTAATGAGTGAGTACATATGATATTTGTCTCTCTAGGTCTGGGTTACCTCACTCAATATGATGCTTTCTAGATCCAACCATTTGCCTGCAAATTTCGAGATGGAATTATTTTTCTCTGCTGTGTAGGACTCCATTGTGTAAATGTACACATTTTCCTTATCCATTCTTTGGTCAAGGGGCATTTAGGTTGTTTCCAGGTTCTGGCTATGACAAGCAAAGCTGCTATGAACATAGATGAGCACATGTCCTTGTGGTACAATTGAGCATCCTTTGGGTATATACCCAAAAGTGGTATTATAGGGTCTTGAGGAAGGTTGTTTCCTAATTTCCTGAGAAATCACCATACTGAAATCAAAAGGGGCTGTACCAATTTGCACTCCCACCAGCAATGGAGGAGTGTTCCCTTTACCCCACATCCTCTCCAGCATAAGTTGTCATCAGAAACCCTAAGAAACGTCTACTAGGTAATGGTCCCAAGCAGCTCATTGTCCTGGAATAAGATAGTCGGTCATACTTGAACCCATTTTCTACTCAGATTACTGTTGATCTATGTCTTCCCAGACAGAGTATCCAAAACCAATTAAATATGCCACTCAAGATTTGGAATGAAGTAGGTAGAGCACCAAGTAGCAGATGATTAAATTTACCCCAGGGGATTTTTTTAAAAAAAAGATTTAATAAAAATTTTTAGTAGTGTGTATGTGTGTGCATACCTGCGTGTGTATGTGTGTCACGAGTTCCCTTGGAGGCCAGAAGAATGTGTTGGAGCTCCTGCAGATGGAATTCCAGGGAGTTATGAACTGCCCGGTGTGGGTGCCAGGAACCCAACTTAGGTTCCCCACAAGAGCGATACAAGTTCTTAACTGCTGAGTCATCTCTCCAGTCCTGATCTTTTTCCCTTTCCTTTTCTTTCTTTCCTTTCTCTTTTTAGTTTTTATTTTTTCAGAGACAGGGTTTCTCTGTGTATCCCTGGCTATGCTGGAATCACTCTACAGACCAGGCTGGCCTCGAACTCAAAGAGATCCATGTGCCTCTGCCTTCCAAGTGCTGGGATTAAAGGTGTGCAATGCCACACCCAGCTTGAATTGTTTTTAATGTCAAGAATCAACCGTGACTAACAATCCTCCCACACACCCTGTTACAGTTCTACTAACACAATAAAGGCACGGAGAAGTCAGAAAATTGCATTAAAAAAATTTGGAAGGATCTTTAAAAATTATGCACTTAGTTTTTTACCTCAAGTATTTTATTATAAAAATTCCAGACACACAGAAAAATTTACAAATATTTTATAATGTACACTCATACATATACCCACCACTGACATTATTCACCGCTTCCTTAATTTTTTTTTTCAAAAATAAAAACATAAAAACCTCAAAACCCACTTAACTCTCCCTCTCTCTCTCATGGCAGGATAGCTTCCTTTTGCAGATCCAACCTCTCAGGAAACTGTCCTGAGGCCTTTACCTTTGAGAAGACCCACCGACTTCTGCAGATTCCTTGGACCTTCTGTGGCACTTTGCACAGACTTCTGAGAAAGTGGAGAAGCAGCAGAGCAGCAGAGGAGAGGAGGCAGGTTCTGAGGTGGGCAACACAGAGAGCATTGTGGTCCTGCCTCTGAGTCTCACCAGGTTGGCGGCATGTGGGCGCCTCCCTTACCTGTTGCATGCGGGGATCATGATGACCCTTCTCCTCCAGTGTTTGCACATGACTCACTGAGTCAATAATTATAAGGGTGAGGTCCTATGTCTGTCTACTCAGAGTACTCAAGCCTCTTGTGAAGACTGTACTCGGCAGCTGAGGATGTGGCTTGGTTGGCAGAATACTTGCCTAGTGTGTATGAAACCCTGGGTTCCATCCCCAGGACCATATAAACCAGGTATGGTAGAGCACATCTACAAATCCAGCACTGAAGGCCGGGGAATGGGGGGCAACAGAGGGGATGACTGGGATGATCTGTGCCCCTGTCCTGTCCTCAGCTTCCAAGAGTCTTACTGGAACTACAGTGAGGTTTATTCCCCGCATCCCAAGAGTACTCCCAAGAACACACTCAGCTCTAGCCCACCATCTTGGGCTGCAAAGGGGCAGGAGGAAACGATTGTATCTCATCAACTGTGTAATAGGGCCCAGGTGACTGAGCTATGCACTTGGCAAAAACAACCAGGGCTTTGTCTTCTTGTAGACTTAGGTTACACTCTGAGATGGCGCCAAAGGCAACAGAGAAGCACTGTTAACAATGGCATCTCTGGTACCGCCAGCCCAGACTGTTAACAGTCGGGCTTTGAACCCGGACTGTAACAGCTTAGTTCTTGCACTGGCTCAGTGGTACTTGCTGCTGGGCCTGATCACCTGAGTTGTCAGGAACAAAATAAATAAGATAACAAATACACATGACATAAATGAATGGGGGAAAAAGCCAAGGTGGACAGTACTTGAGTAATGACATCCAAGGTTGTCTTTTGACCTAAATGTGTGCGTGTGCGCACACCCCCCCCCACAAATCTAGAGAAGGAGAAAGGAAAACAAATATGCCATCACGACTAAGTTAAACATGCGTTTAACGCATGTTTAGGAGCCAAGGCAGGACGACCGTGCACATCCTTCCTTGCTTCCCCAGTTAAGCGGAACCCAGTCCCAGCACTCCCTGCTCACGTGAGACCATTATCACCCAGCCTCCATTGGGGTGGGGCCTCCCAGTGTTTTCTCCTACGTGATGAGACACATTTTAGGAGTAGCTACCAAGACCCTGTGGCCACTTCACCCTGTGTCTCTTCCTATCTGTGCTGGAGTCAAACATCCAGCTATCAAGAAGTAGCCCCAGTGCCCCTTCATTCTACCTGAAAATACAGAAACACCAGTCAAGGAAATGGTACTCTCTAGGTAGATTTATTCCTAAGGTCTGGTCCCTAAGGAAAAAAATCCTGTGAAAGAGCCAAGGAATATATTCCCCCAACTATGGCCTAGAAGCACCTACAAGGACCCTCAAGGAAGATGAAGATACCTCAAGACTTCCTACTTCAGTTGTGTGTGGGGAGCTCCTCCTGTTTAAAGGCGCAAAAAGAGAAGAGGACTTCACAGGCTAACAAAGCTCCAATCACTTGGCTGTCATCCAAGAATCGAAAGAGGAACCTTGAATTTGGAAAACATAATAGACAAGAAAAGATTTCATCTATCAGCTAACAAGAGGCTAGGGTCATGAAAGAGGTATTCTTTCTACTTGAGAGACCATGCTAAAAAAAAATCTCAGAGATGTTCCAAAACGGAGTGGGCGGGGGGGGGGGAGTCCCCCACACAACACTCTTAGCATGTAATGGAGGTTGCAGCTTCAAGGGGGCTTATCATGTCTTCTGACATCCTGACAGAAATGTGTAATATAGAAGTTTAGCAGTGTGGGCAGGTTAAATTATACGAGGCCCAGGAAATCATTTCACCGTGAATTGGAGTGTTGCTGTGGGCTGCTGCGGCTGAGCTGCTGTCGCTCTGGGGCCCAGCTTGAAGCGGATGGGAGGCCTTGACAGGAGCAGAGAGGCGCAGGGTTCGTGTTTACTAAGCAACAGCCCCAGGCTGGGGTGTGAGGATGCTGTAAGGCTTTGTGTTTTGTTCTTCAGACAAGAAACAAAGACAGGGAGGATTATGGGAACACGGGAAAGGAAGAAGGTCCCTTACCCCTGAGTCTGGTTGAAGCCTCTTACCTGCTAAAGAAGTTCCAGGGCAATTAACATTTGTGGCCCCGGGGAGATGGCTCCGTGGCCTGTAAAGTGCTTGCTGCACAGGCCCGCAGACATGAGTGCAGATCCCCGGGCCCCACAGTAGGCTGGGGAGGCTGATGTGTGTCTATGATCCTAGCTCTTCTGAGCAGGGGGCGGAGGAGGATGCTTGGCGCTCCCTCACCTGCTTGTCTAGCCAACTGGTGAGCTTTGGGCTCAGTGAAAGACTCAAGGTAAAGAGCAAGAGAGAAAGACATCGCATGTCAACACAATGCACTTCCCCACAAGCATACATCCACACATACACCATAGACACATAACAAATGATAAAAAAGTATTTTCTGTGACAATTGCTTACCAACAGATAAAATCCCTTTCGTGATGAAACAGCTGCAAACTAGACTCAAGACCTGGGTGCGTATGACCTTGGGTGGGGCTCACTCCTACACAGAATCCTTTCTGGGAATCTTGTAAGACCAGTAACTTTGTTTACAGTGAAGACAGCCTAACTTCCTGCATCCTGAGGTGCTGGCTTTACTTTATTAACTGTAATCCTGTCAGGGCACCACAGGAACAACCCTGTGGGGGCAGTTGCTTCCTCAGCCTCCCTTTGAAGATAATAGCTCCCAACTCCACCCAAATCCTACCCAAGTCTATTGTAAAGTGTGATTCTGACGGAAGCCCACACACATAGTCTCTCTCTTAGCCCCCTCCCCCAAGATTAAGATCTATATTAAGATATCATTTAATAAATCTCCAACTCTGCTTCATACTTGCATATGCTGAAATTCTTCTCTACATCAAAGCCAAGAATTTGGTTTTAGTTGAGTTGAGGTCCCTAAAAGATTATGGGAACTCTCCATGAGGCTGCGGGCGGGCCTGCCTAGTCCCAGTTGTCACTGACACTGTTGAGCCCTGAGGGTTTCAGAAACTGAAAGGCAGAAGAGGTAAACCTGGAGGGTGTGGTAGCAAAAGGTACTCACCCCACCCTCCACGCGGAGGAGGTAACCCACAGAGCCGCTCAGGGCAAAGACAAGAAGGTTTGGAAAGGCCTTTCAATCACCAGAGCAAGATTAAATCACACCCACTAAAACTGGGGCTAAGTACATCTGACTGAAGCCGGGATCTTAAAATCACACATCTGCGGCTCTCTGCGACACATCCCTGTTAGACAGGCAGCTAGCTTATCAACATATCAAGGCAGATCCTCAGCACCCGTTCCCCACAGCGGAAAAGGCTGGGCAGCAAGGCAGCTGCACTGTGTGCGCATGTGTGTGAAGGCACATGCGTAGACCATCTTAGGTGTCTTCAGGTACCATCTCCCATGCTTTCTGAGACAGGGTTTTCTCACTGGATCCGATTCACAGAGTAGGCTGGGCTGGATAGTCAGCTCCAGGGACGTTCCTGTTTCTCCAGCATTAGGATCACAAGTGCCTGTCACCACACCTGACTTGGAAAATGTGGGTTCAGAGCACTGAACTCAGGCTGCCCTGCATACATGGCCAGTGCTCTACTGGCTGAGCCACCTCCCCAGCCCTTTTCACTGTGTTTTTAATGTTTTAATAGAAGAAGTAATGGAAAATGAGTCTGATGTTTTGTGAGTGAACTCTGAGGTACATTCAGAGCTGTCCCGGATATTGCTTCTGCCCTAGAAAATGGAAGCCTGGGATGAGGATGGAGGAAAAACAAGCAACAGCAATGACTGGCAGGGTGGCTTTGTTTCTTGGTGTGCTGGGAATCAGACCCCTGTGCGCATACTAAGCACTGCTCTGTAGCTCGTCGGCACCCCTTACAACGTTTGTTTGAAACAGGGTCTCACAGATGCTAGGTCTCAAACCAGGGACAAACCGCTAACTGAGGTGCCTATTGGCATATTAGAGCAGATGCTGGCCAGCTCTCCCAGCCTCACACAGTACCTGTGGCTTCTCCCAGCACTTCTCACCCCTCTGCCCTAAACCTCTTTCTCCCAGAGGCTGGGCTTCTGCTTCCCTTCTGCCAGCCTGAACCCTGTAGAACTCAGCAATTTTGGCTACACCGCCCAGTCTCTTGGCCTCTTTGCCCCAGGCTGTCTCTCTTGGTGGGCAGCTAAACTTTTCCTCTCCTTCCCCTCTTTTCTCATAGTCCAGCCTAGTCTGCCAGCCATGTTCAGCCAGGACTCTTCCATCTGCCTGCTTTCCCCCTTCTATCTACAATAAAAATCTTCTCTGTACTTCAGGAGCAGCCATGGTCTCTTCCTTTTATTTATTTTTTTCATTCAATATAAACTGGAGCAGGGCGGTGGTGGCGCACGCCTTTAATCCCAGCACTCGGGAGGCAGAGGCAGGCGAATCCTTGTGAGTTCCAAGTCAGCCTGGTCTACAGGACAGGCTTCAAAGCTACAGAGAAACCCTGTCTCGAAAACAACCCCCCCCCCAAAAAAAACTGGCCTAGAATAAGCACCCAAGAATGATCTTGAACTTTACAGGGTTTCTCTGTGTAGGCTTGGCCACCCTAGAACTAGTTCTAGGCTGGCCTAGACTTCACAAATCAACCTACCTCTGCCTATGCCAGAGATTAATGGTGTGTGCTAACACACCTGGCTGACCTTGAACTTTTGATCCTTCTGCCTCCAAGCCTGGTTTATGTGGTGCCGGGGATGAAACTCAGAGCTTCCTGTAGGCTAGGCATGCATTCCGCCAAACTGAGCCATATCCCCAATCCTTCGCTAATATGTTTTTAAAGACTTACATTACTTTTATTATGAGTATGTGTGTGAGTCTGTGTGTAGATATGTGCACTGCAGATGGCCCCAAAGGCCAGAGGCACCAGATCCTCAGGAGCCAGAGTCAGAGACAAAAGCAAGCAGCCTGGAGTGAGTGTTGGAAACCAAATTCTGGTACTCTCCAAGAGCAGTAAGCACTCTTAGCTGGCCAGCCATCACCTCTCCAGCCCTGTCTGATAACGCTATTTCAGACGGGTTCTAGGTGTGTAGTTCTGGAATTCACTATGTAGATCAGGCTGGCCTTGAACCCACAGGGATCCACCTGTCACTGCCCTCTGAGTGCTGAGGTTGAAGGATTGAGCCACCATGTCTAGTCTGGTTGATATTTTTAATAAGGTTGATGAACACCATGCAAGGCAGGTAGCACCCTCTGTTTGAAAGCAGAGGCCTAGTCACCCAGTGGTGGGGGTGGGGCTGAGACCTCTAGGTCACCTACTTCCTACTGTGTTGTGCTGCCTCTAATACCCGGCAGGGGGACTGTCTTCTTACCCTAAAACCACACTGCTCAGCTCCCTATTGGCTTCCCAGGACACACAGGGAATCCCAGGCTCCTCTGAAGAGAACCAGGATCTTTACAAAATAGGCCTGGTTTAGCGCCTTCCAGGGAGTCAGGCAGATAGAGACAACTCTTTGAACAGCCTCTAGGCCTCTCTGGCAGCCTCTGTCCCAAGTATCTCTGTGGAAGAAGCAGGGCTGCAGGGGGAAGAAAACATCACACTTAATGTTCTATGGCCCATCCCCTGACTTGTACAGCCTGGTGAGACTGGGAAAAACAAGGACAGCAAATGATATCAGGGGCCTAGAATCTGGAGAGGTCTGGGAAGGACAACAATATAGCAGCTCTCTCTCTCTCTGCATATGCATGAATGTGCCTGTGAATCTATCTGTGCATGAATACGCAGGCACATGCTTGTGCATACGGCCATAGTGTGATGCAGAGCTCCTCACAATGATAGCTGGCAAATCTTAGTGGGGAAAAAGTCAGGCCAGGGTAAGTCAGCTTCATGCTCTCATCGGGTGCTGGCCCTGCCTCCTACAGCCAGAGTTTGCATGCTCTCTCTCTCTGCAGGGAGGCACGCCTGGACCCTTGCTCTCCGCACAGCCCAGCCCCACCTGTTGCCCCCTGCTTCTTTCAAGTCCCTCCCTTCTCTCTGTGTGGTCTGCAAGTCTAGTGCATGTTGGTGTCTCAGCACACTCTACAGAAAATGAGTATTAATTAATGCTAAATGATAATAGAATTTCTCTCACATTCCTCTCTCTGTGCACCCTGAGAATTTACAGTGATTTCCTGAGGATGAGGAGTTAATCTCTCTTAAGTAAGAGCTCTCTTTAAAACCAGAATAAAAGCGTTTATGATTCACTGTTTGGGGACCGGAGTGATGGCTCAGCAGTTAGGAGCACTTTTTGCTCTTGCAGAGGCCCCAGGATTGGTTCCCATCACCTGCATGGCAAAATTACAACTGTCTCTAACTCCAGTTCCATGGGACCCACCAACACTTTCTCCTGGATTCCTTGGGACAAAACACAAAAATGATGCATACACACACACACACACACACACACACACACACACACACACAGAGACAGGTAAAAACACATAAAATAAAAATTTTTAAATCTTCAGAAAAAAAAAGTTACTGTTAATTTCAGTAACAGTTTAGCCAGGGACAATGAGACTCAGAGGAAGAGGCAATGGGGGGTAAGTGGCCAGGGTGCCAACACTACATCTGTACTGGCTGACTGAGCCATCTCGTCTCCCCAGTCCATCAGCTTGGCTGGATGAAGTACTATCTAGAGTAATCATAAAACATGACTTGGGTGTGTCTGTGAGGGACTTTAACAGAGGAGGGAAGACCCACCCTGGCCGTGGGCAGCTATAGCCCATGGCTGGCTAGGGTCCTGGATTGAACATAAAGGGAAAAGGGAGAAAAGGAGCCGAGCACAGCATTCATCTCTCATTGCTTCCTGGTCTGCCCAGATGTGAATAAGCAGCTCCACAATGCTTCTGCCACAGCCCAAGAGCCCTCCTCACCTATTGTTATGCCTTCCCTGCTACGATGGACAGCACCATCTCAAACTATTAGGAAAAACATAAACATTAATTCTTTCATTTAGTTCCTTCTTATGAAGACAAAAAATAAAAGCTAATATAAACACCAAAACTGATTACTAAGGATGGCAGGATACAGCCTCTTAGGCTCACCAGAGAAGGCCGGACAACATCATCATCACAGTACCAGGGTTCCCCAAGTTCATTCCATTGTAAGTCCCTCATTTATAAAAGGAGACAAATTTCCTTTTATCCAGAGTCTTTGTTTTAGGGGTGAATGGGAGGACAGTTGGTACTTTCCATACACAGATAATTAAATAGCACCCAAGGGCTGGTAAGAAGGCTCATCGGGTAGGGGAACTGCTGCTGGTACCTGAGTTTGGTTCTCCGCACCCACATGAGACAACCTACAACTACCTAACTCCAGCTCCAGAAGAGTCAGTGCTCTCTTCTGGTCTATGGGGGCATTTGCACTTACGTGCACATACCTACTCATTCCCGTGCATAAATTCACGTGATTAAAGTATACATAATTAAAAATACACATGACTAAAAAATAAATCTTGAGGGGCAGGGAAGTACTCAAGGGGCTGGAGCTAGAGATATGGCTGAGCAGGTATGGGTGCTTGCTGCCAAGCCTGTCGACCTGACTTCAGTCCCTGGAACCCACAGGGTATAAGGAAAGGACTGACTCCCACAAGTGGTCCTCTGACCTCCATAAGAGAATCATGGTGTTGCGCTCCTGCAAACACACAAAATAAATAAATGCAAAAAGAAATGAATAGGCTGTGCAAAGACCTAAATGTACTTAGCATTTCAGAAACACACACTTCAAAGCTGTTACTACAGGAAAGCTGGCAGTAGTGATGCACACCTGTGACCTCAGCACTCCAGAGGCTGAGACAGGAGGAGCAGGAGTAGAGGCAGGTCTGGGTTTCAAACTGAGTTTTGAGGCCAGCCTGAGCTACATAAATCCCTGTCTCAAAAGTGATGGGAGGGAGGAAGGGAGGGACGGAAGGTAGGAGAAAAAGGAAGGAAGGAAGACAAAGATTATGATGGTCCCATCATTTTTCACATACTTTGTTACAATTTAACTCTGTATGCAGTAAAATAAAATCCTACACAATGTAAGAGTTCAGCCAAGTACATGGTAATTATGTTGTTAGTTATTATCACGTGTGTTTAATGGTGCCACTCTTGCCGCACAGTCCCCCCTTGTCCCACAGCTCCAAGTGCTCCCTGAATTCCTGCAGTGCAAGCATGCACGTTAACTTCTTACAGCTGAGAGTTCCCAACACCTTCCCTGCGCATATTTCCTGTATTCCCTTCTCTGGGAGTCTGATGTTGCAGTCACAATGTACCTGAGGCTGGCAAGATGGTGAAGGTTCCTGCAGGCCAGCTTGACAACCAGAATTTGAACCCTGGGACGTACATGCTGGAAAGAGATGCTCTTGCAAGGCGTCCTCTGTCCTCTACACATGCACCCTAGCACACCCATCCACGACACGAGCACACACATAATAAACGAATCTAAAACCCCACCCTGGTCACCCACAACTCACCGCTGCCCTTCCTGCTCACGTCTCTGCTCCTACAAAACCAATTCACTTGAGAACTGGTTCCAAACCCCAACTCTTTCCTTCTCTGTAACTCTGAGATCTCGCTCATCAATGATGTCCTCGCTGAACTTCTAGCCGAGGTGTACCCCACATCCACCCCAATCCTTGCACGCCTCTACCTGAATCCTCTTCCCCCAAAGTCAAATCTGATGTGCCCTTCACTGACAGTCCTGAGTGGCAACTGTCATGATCAAAACCAAACCTTCCCCTGCCGAGCGTTTTTTCTTGTCCTCTCCGACTTCCTGCCGCCAGCCTGGATCTGTATCAGCACACATTCTTTGGCTTTTCTCCACAGGCGAAAACTCACACCTTGCTGTAACAGTTTGCCTGGCAAAAGGCAATGTAAAAGAGGGCTTGTTCGTGCTCATGTTTTGAAGGTATGGTCCCCCCGAGAGGACAAAGGCACAGCAGCAGGAGTGGCTCTTTGCTACTGAGGCAGGATGGTAAGGGTGCTTGTCCATCATCTATGCAGATGAGGAGATGGAGACTGGGAATGCTTCTGCTCAGCTTGCTTGCTTCCTTTCCCCCTTCTTTGGAAATGAATTTCCCTTTGCCTATTGTGCTGGCCAGTCTATGTTATCTTGACATAGACTTTTAGAGCTATCTGAAAGGAGGGATCCTCAATTGAGAAAAACACCTCCATAATACTCAGCTGTAAGGCATTTTCTTAATTAGCAATTGACGGGGACGGGCTCAGCTCATTGGCGGATGGTGCCGTTCCTGGGTCCAAGAAGAAAGCAGGTTGAGCAAGCCATGGGAAGCAAGCCAGTCAACAGCACCCCCCCCACACACACACAGCCTCTGCATTAGCTCCTGTCTTCAGGTTCCTGCCCTATATGGGTTCCTGTCCCAACTTCCTTCAGTGATGGACTACAATGCAGACATGTAAGTCAAATAAACCTTTTCCACCCCAACTTGCCTTTTCGTCATTGTGTTTGACCACTAGTAACCCTGACTAAGCCACCTTGATACTTGCTGACTTCCAGTGAGGGCCAGCTCGAATGCTGCCTTCCCTAGGCAGAATGGTTCCATTCTCTGGTCTCCAGGGCAGCAGGACTACCAGACTCTTAGACTTCATCAAGGTACCTTGGCTTTCTCCTTAATTATAAAGTATCTCCCAAAGGCTTGGTATACCTTAGCCATCTTTCTATCCCCAGCTCCCAAGATGCTTGGCTCAGGACACTCGAGGTTAAATGTTCAGCAAAAAGTAAAGATTGAATTTCCTATCTATCTATCTGTCTGTCTGTCTGTCCGTCCGTCCACCCGTCCATCTATCAGAGACAGGGTCTCATACAGCTCGGGCTGGCCTCCAACTTCCTTTGTCTCTAAGGGTGACTTTCAACATCTGATCCTTTTGTCCCTGTTTTCTGAATTTCTATATTACTGTGTGCCCCACCATGCCTGATTTCCGTGGTGCTGGGGATCAAACCCAGCGCTTGCTGGATGCTAGGCAAGCACTCTACCAACTGAACTACATCTCCAGCATCTCATTTCCACACTTAAGATACTCATTTTAGCAAGACTGCCTGCTGCTGTTGAAAAACCCTGTCAGTTATTTGAGGTGACTAAAATCCCTTTGGAAAAGAAGGTTTCATTTTGTACCCTAGATAAAGTCATTTAGTAATTACCATCTCAGTGACTTCAAAGACCTTCATGTCTCTCAAGGTGGCTGTCTTGTAATTGGGGAGGAACTCATCAACTACTATACTTAAAATATTAATGAATTCTGGTCTATTCTCAATACATGTACACACGAACAATCACTCTTTAAAATCCCATGCCTTTGTACAGCGTTAATTGTTTCAGTAAGACAGAATTAATCTGTAAATGGTATTTTAAATGCACTGAATATTTACACAACTATTAAATATAACTGACAACACATCTACATTTTAGAGTCTGTGAATATTTCTATTTATTTGTTTATTTTAATAAGATTACTATTTTTGAGACACAGTCTCATGTATCCCAGGCTGGGCTCATTATGTCATCCAGAATGATCCCGATCTGATCCTCCTGCCCATATATTCTAAGTGCCAGGATTACTGGGGTATGCCACCATACCCAGCTTCTGAGATGCTGGGAAGAGATCACACGGCTCTGGGCATGCTAGATGAGCACTCTACCAACTGAGCTACACCCGAGCCCTGTAACTTTAGTGAGAGCGTGTCCAAGAGTGTGTGGTACACATGCATGCCTGCTGGAGAAAAACAGCGGGTGCCTTGCTCCATCACTCTCCACATTTTTCCCTTGAGACAGGGTCTGTTACTGAATCTGCAGCTACATGGTATACAACAAGCCCCAGCAATCCTGGAGTCTCCGTTTACCTCAGTGCCGGGGTTGCAGGCGTGGATGACTACACCTGACTTTTTAACGTGGATCCTGGGGATTCCTCAGCCCCTGCAAATGCTTTTTAAGGGTTACCTGTGGATGATCAAGAAAGATTTTGTGGCTGACAAGCAGCGGGCAGGTTAGGTAGGGGTTCACAGAACAAATGGCCAGTTGCCTACCTATCACCATTCTGGGCTTTCCCCTGACCCCATTGTCAAGTATACAGTTACATCTGGAGCAGCACAGCTCAGGCCTTCTCCCAGAGGACAGCTGCAGGCTAGAGTACCTGAAGAAGGGTAGTTTGCCCCCACAGTCCCTTTGTCTAGCTTGGACAAGTAACTTCATTTTAGCCAACCAGAATCCTTTCCTTGGGTCTTGCTAACTGGGATGGAAAAAGAAAAGGGGTCCTTTCTCTAGTTGATGCCAAACTGTGGATGGGTCATGATTTCTACCGAAAAGAGAAACCGAGTCTCAGAAACAATCACTATTAGAGTGCACAAGGGAAAAGAGGATTCAGTATTTCTTAGCTTCAGATACCAGACAGTTTTTTGCCCATATTGTATGTATGTGTTTGCTTGGGTGTGTATACATTGGTATGGAAGATAGAGGTCCACACTGGGTGTCTTCCTTGGTCACTGTCTATTACCCCCATCCCTGATCTTTTTTGAGACCATGCATGTTCTAAACCTGGAGCTCATAAAACATCCAGTCTGGCTGGCAATGGACTCCAGGGATCCACCTGTCTCTGCTCTGTACCCACCTCCCACCTAGCACTGTCATTACAGACACATATGCCGCCTCTGGCTGCTATCTGTGCAGGAAGT
The DNA here is from genome assembly GCA_004026605.1 of Ondatra zibethicus. Classification (NCBI taxonomy): domain Eukaryota; kingdom Metazoa; phylum Chordata; class Mammalia; order Rodentia; family Cricetidae; genus Ondatra; species Ondatra zibethicus. The sequence continues at coordinate 27,093 of PVIU01012502.1, read as the reverse complement.
ACTTTAACTGCTGAGCCACCTCCCCAGCCATTCTGGTAGCTTGGTTAATATGTATTTGGATGTCAATAGTTTGCACACTTCATTATCCATGGTTTGTTTTTATGCTGTTTGCAAATTTAAAAAAAAAAAGTATTATCAAACTAGGTGTGTTAGCACCTGCCTGTAATCCCAGAATTTGAGAGTCTGAGTGAGGTTGGAGGGCTTGGAGTGGGAGGCCATCTGGCAGTATACAGTGAGACTCTATCTTAAACAAAATAAAACACAACCAAAACTGAACACCTACTGAAGCTGTTAAAGCCAGAGAATTCTAAAACGATCTCACGATTCATGGAGTTTTCTTGTACAAGGTCACAAGTCTATCATGAATAATCGAATAATCGCTTGGTACGTGGCTTGCTGGTTAAGCCGAGTTTTGTAAATATGTACTCATTTTAGATTGCACACATCACTGGGGTCCAGAAAGCAGGGAGAGCACCAGTGTGACCTCACTTAAACAAAGACAACCATATGCTGTTATGCTGCCTCTGGGGAATACGCTATTTAAAATTATGATTGCATTCTAAACAGTCCATCCTGGAGGGATAATTACTTTTCTATGACTGGATCAATACTTCTGTTCTCATTCTTTACTGCCTGAGTGACTGAATTTCAGACCAGAGAAGAAACCCAGGTCAGGAGCCTGGACCCACTCTGATCCGGCTGGGAAGGATCAATGTTGATGTTGTGAGCCCATAGAGGGGAGCGAGGCCAGGGAGCACAAACCCTGTCATGCTACTTAATTTCCAAGTTTCCAGAGAGAAAAGCTTTGCCTACCCATGGTTCCTTCTCTTGCCTTTAACAGATGTCTCCCTGCAGGTTCAAGGTCTTACGCAGTTCATGCATTGTTTATTAAGTCCTACACATGATGACTCTACCACATGCACAGCTGCTAGCGAAGATGGTGGAGACCAAGCATCCCAGGACTAGAAGAAAGAGAGGCCTTTCTGGCTAGAAGAAAAGGCAGTGTTCACCCGGTGGGTACCAGTTCAGTGTCTAGCACCCAGGACCCAGAAATGTGGAATTTGCAGTCCTTTCAGTGTACCTGCTGCTTGAGGTCCCTGATCGGCTCAAAGTTCGTCTTTTGTGAAAAATTACAGGATTCCACATAAGTTTATGTTGAATTCTTTATGTCTTTGTGTGCATAGGTGTATGTGAACATGGAGGTTAGAAGAGGATGTCAGGGGTCCTGCTCTGTCCTCCTCTCTTATTCCTTTGAGAAAGGGTCTCTCAGTGAATCTGGACCTAGGCTGGTGGTCAGTTCTAGTATTCCTCCTGCCTCTGCTTCCCCCAGTGGAAGGGTTATAAATATATTCAGCTACATCCAACTTTTTATTTGGGTGCTAGGATCCACTCAGTCTTTATGGTCCCATAGAAAGTGTTTTTACCCACTGAGCCATTGCTCCAGCACCCACACTCCTTTCTTCTGAGACAGAGTTTTATGTAGCTCTCTGGCTATGCTCCAACTCATTATATAGCCAAGGATGATCTTAAACTCCTGATCCTCCTGCCCCCACCTCAGAGCAAGGGATGACAGGCTTGAATGATCACACCCAGTTTACGAGGTGCCTAGGATGGAACCCAGGGCGGTTTCAAGCACTCCAGACAAGCATGCTACCAACTGATCCACTGAGTCTCATCTCTAGCCCCTACACTGAATTCTTACCCAGTAAGAATATTAAGCGATGCTAAGTGGTATGAAGCATTTTGTTGGAGTGACTGTAAGTCTTAACTGATCAAAATAAATGCTTGTCAAGGCCCTTAGAAGAACCATTTGCATTTGAGCGATGTGCTAACTGTGAACAGGACTTATGACTTAATTAAAGCTCATCACAGGCTGTCTTCACTGAGCAATATTTTGTTGGATGTTAGCTGAGTTACAACTGAAAAGTGACAAAACACTCTTTGAACGTTTCCTTTTATGCCAACATGTTATGATGTCCCTGGTCTTCACCCATCAGCTTTCAGGCTTGTTAGAATGCAGTATGAGTGAGAGTCCTGCTTGGTGGCAGAGAGGACGGCCTCCAAGGTCAACCAAGGGAGGTTAAACCTTGGTCTGCGGCCAGCATGATGGGGCAGCAGGTGGAGGTGCTTGCTTCCAGGCATGAGGACTTGAGTTTAATCCCCATAGAGTTGAAGAGTGAACCGACTCCCACAAGTTGTAAACTGACCTACACGTGCATGTGTGTGCACACACACGCATGCATGTGCACACACATGCTCATGCACACACACACACCTTAATCTATCATTGGTGTGGGTGAGACTTTGGATGCACGGATCTCCTTTACTCCTCAATAATTATCAATTATCAACTATATGATGGCTGCAGTTGGATCGCAATAGCAGGTGTGTATAAAGTACATTTAACTGTGCCTTAGGTAAATACTTTTACTTCTAACAGAAAGAATAAAAACCTCACAGGTGATAAGAAATAAGAAATGGGTCAGGAACCCATTTCTGCCAATAGTATATAAAGTTACAAAGCTTCTTTGGACCTCAGCTTCCTTATAAATAAAATAGGGGTGTTCATGCCTATACAGCTTCCCATAGAGAAATGCTAGAACGTGCAGAATGGTGTTTTTTGGCCTTACTGTGCCTTTGGAGACAGGGTCTCATATAGCCTAGGATGGTTTTGAGCTTGTTGTGTAGCCAAGAACTATCTTGACCTCTGGATCTTCCTGCCTCCATGTCCTGAGTCTTGTGATCACAGCTGTACGCTACCATATCCAATTTATATGATGCTGAGTATCAAATCCAGGTGTTTGTGCATTTGAAGCACACACTTGATCAACTAAGCTATGGTACCAGTCCTTTTGCTGATGTCATGGTTTTGACCAAGGGTCTCAGACTGGCCTTGAACTTGTGATGTAGCCAAAGACGACCTTGAACTCTTGATCCTCCTGCCTCCGCGCATGCCCAGTCTACAAGGTAATAAGAATCAAACCCAGAGCTTTGTGTATGCTATATAAATATTCTATTGACAGAGCTACAACCCCAGCCTTTTGTTTTTGCTGTGGTTAAAACAGGGGCTCTTATAATCCAGCTTGGTCTTAACCAAAAATTCAAAGCTGACCTTTGAATTTCTGATCCTCCTGCCTCCACCACCAGTGTTAGGATTACATGTGTCCATCACCACCCGGCTTATTAAATGCTCCGTCCAGCTCCACAAACAGCATGGATTCTAGCACACTGAAGACTCTCACTCCCTTAGTTTAGCCTGGCCTCTGACAAACAAAACCAACAAGAATTTGCCTAGGGCTTGGTAGTGACCTCCTTACCCTGGCATCTCCTTGGAGAAGGACCGATTTCCCATATGCTATGAGCTGATGCACAGGATACCTCCCACTGCAGGGGGCATTTCAGTCAGCCTCTGGTTACCTACACAGGGTAGTCTGTCACCTGTCAGTCTGAGGTATCTAGAGACACGGACACCTGCCCTCTATCTCCTAAGATTTCCCCCCCACTCTTTTCTCAGAGTGAGGGAAAAACAGCCCATCTTAGGCTTACCTCCACCTTCTACGCCTCTATGTAGGAAGTCAGGGCCCTTGGGTCCCCCATCCGGCTGCCTGCCTGAAGCGCTCACTGGAGCCAGGAACTTGCCTGAGAAGCCAGTAAAATTTTAATGCACTCTGTAGTGCGGTCATGTCATACTCGGTTATGGCAAATAATCCCAGATGCCTGCAGAGGTAAAATGGAGCTGTAATGTGCTTGCCTCCTAACCCGAGCTGACAGCGGTGATGTACGACTACCATTAGCGGAAAATATCACTTCAACTAACCCATGATCCGGCTCCGCTCAGGGTCACATTATCCATGAGGAACAAATTACACTCCCAAAGTAAATACAAATTTTCTACACAAAATGGGTACAGAGAGAGAGAGAGAGAGAGAGAGAGAGAGAGAGAGAGAGAGAGAGACAGAAGGGGCGGGGAGGGGGCAGGGAAGGAAGGGGTAAAGGGGCTATCCATTCTCTTCCTCCTTGGTGCTGACTGACACAGATGATAAAAGACGGGACAATTATTGGCTGACGGAGTGCTATGCTGTAATCAGCTCAGCTGGTACACACTCCAGCCGATAAACACTATACTCTCCCCTTAGTGGCAAATACATAATCTTTAATGTGAACATGGCCGCTTCAGATATTTACTGCCATTTGGGCTTCAGGGACATGCCTTCTCGCATTTGGTGCCCAGAAAGGATAGGCCCTGTGGCCCCAAGGGATGCAGAGATTGTGCCCAAGGGTCGGGACTGATGCTTGGGTGGATGAGAGGGTTCTGGGTGAGGGAGTGAGGTCAAGTGATGAATAAGGGGCAAACCATGATGTGTGGGAGTGATAGTTATAGCCCATTCCCGCGTGCTGGTCACAGATGGGCACCAGTCTGGACCAGCCTCATGTGAGGGAGATGCTATAAAAAGCCTCTATTCCAGGCAGAGGTCTTCCTGGACAATGCTTGGGCATGAGGGTGAGTCCCTCTTCCTTTCTGAGACTTGAATAATCAATCAGCCAACTCTTAGATATAATGCTAACATCTTCAGGGTACTTACGGTGTATTGACATTGGTAGACACTTGGGGTGAATTACCCAGGAACCTAGTATTTAACTAAATATTAAATGTTGACACACACGCACACATGCGCGCATGCATATACTTAAAAGAAAACTGAGTTCTACAACATGGCATGGGTGATGTTTATTCCAATAGTTTGCCTGGCCTATGCCTCTAATCAACTATCACAGTCCACAGGGCAGACTCCACTATTCCCATGTTAGAATACAGCTACATGTCTTAGGTAAAGGCTTTTCTTCTTGCCTCTGCGTAGCGCTTTAGGATCATGTATCTGAACACTTGTTCTCCAGTCCGTGGTATGGTCTGGGAAGGTTGTGGAACCTTTAGGAGGCAGAGCTCACTGGAGGTGTGTTTTGAGGTTTAATAGTCTAGACCTACTTCCTGTTCTCTGCATGTCCCTCTGTCTCTGTCTTTCTCTCTGTCTCTGACTCACTCTCTCTGCTTCCTACATGTGGATGAAGTGTGAGCTCTCTGCTTCCTGACTGTCCGGCTGGCCTCACACACCCGTTGCCATGGCTTCCCTACCACGATGGACTATGTCTCCTCTGGAACTGTAAACCAAAACAAACCCTTTCTTCCCTAACCCACGTATCCCCAGATTACTTTAGCGCAGCGACAGAACAGAAACGAATTCACCTTGGATAACTGTTTACCAAGCTGAAAGCATAAGAGGCACACAACAGAAGGGCCACGCCTCTGCTACCAGGCGACATGTTGAATCTACTCAGTGCTGACTGTCATGGTATAGTGTTTAAAAGTAGCTGGAATCGGAAGTGCAGGCAAAAGGACAGATGATACCTCGAGTCTTCATCCAAACAGCACCCATCGCAGGTTCTAGTATGGCTCCTGTACATCTTTCATCTGTGATCATTTGGATCTGGAGCCTCATTTGGAGGTTTGGTCTTTAGCTGGGAACCTGGCTGGAGTGGTAGAAACTTAAGGAGGTTTAGTCTAGATACAGAAAGTAGGTAATTAATGTGGGAGTGTGTCTTGGAGTCTAGACGAGGCCCCTGATTCCTTCTTCTTTCTCTCTGCTCTGTGGCTACCACTGACTCAGCATCTTTGCTCTACCACACACTCCCTGTCATAATGTTCTCCTGGGCCACAAGCCCACAGCTATGATGCCAAGTGACCACAGATAGAAACTAGAAGCCAAATGAATCAATCTTTCCTGCTTTTATGTATGTGATTTTTCTGGGTGTATTGTCGTTACCAGGACAGGAGGCTAAGCTAAAGGGGAAAAGCACTCAAACCCTGGCTCTTGAACCAAACTTACATTCCATTCTCTGTTTTTGTTTGTTTGTTTTTTAGTTTTTCGAGACAGGGTTTATCTGTAGCTTTCGAGCCTGTCCTGGAACTAGTTCTTGTAGACCAGGCTGGCCTTGAACTCACAGAGATCCACCTGCCTCTGCCTCCCGAGTGCTGGGATTAAAGGCGTGCGCCACCGTGGCCCGGCTCATTCCATTTTCTTAACTTGTAAGATTAGACATGGGCTTGAGAAGATAAAAGACTTTGAAGGACTGCATGTTGCTCCTCATGGTATACACCTAAGCAGATCATATATAAAATGATGTTTGTGTAAGTGTGCTAAATAATGAAGCATACTCTTCAATACATTTTTCTCTCTGTGTCTCTGTCTCTCTCTGTGTGTGTTTTTGGTTGTTGTCTTTTTGTTTTATGAGACAAAGTCTCACGATGTCACATTAACTGGCCTGGAACCCTCTGTGTAGACCAGTTGACCTTGAACTCACAGAGATCTGCTCTGCTCTGCCTGCCTCTGCCTCCTGAGTGTTGGGATTAAAGGTGTGTGCTACCACATCAGGCTTGAGAAATTATTTCTTTATATTATTATTAAGATAATCTTCTTGAACCTAATCTCAATTTGTCATTAGTAGCATCTACATGTTGACAGCAAGAACCCAGAACCTTGAAAAGTCATTAGGAATCCCCCAAAGAAAATAAAGTCCACACTGATCTTGAACACTTTAACTTCCATTTCAGGGGTTCCTAGCTGATCTGCGTTTCATACGCTTCACTCCCATCTCTGGCAGATCATAATTCAAGCCATGGTTGGGACAACAATGGAGAAAGCTGCTTCTGGCTTCAGAGAATTGGAGATGTCACATAGTTCTACTGTTAGCAGCTACCAATCTGATTAGGAAAAGTTCCACACTGGACACGAGGGGGAACTTTTCAGATGTAGCATTAATAAGAAGAAAAGGTAATTCACCCATTGAATTTTGGAAGCTCTGTGTGCATGTGCATGCATGCAAATATGCACCTGTGTGCATATACATTTAGAGGCCAGAAGACAAGGAGCTATCCTTCTTGTTCTTTGAGATAGGGTCTCTAGTGGACTTAAGAGTCCATTAAGTAGTCTAGGCTAGCTGCCTCGAGAGCCCAGGGATCTTCCTGCCTCTGCCTCTTCAGCAGTGCGATTGCAGGCATGTGCCACCATATACAGCTCTTTAACATGGGTACATAGATAGAAATCTGGTCTCCATGCTTGGAAGGCAAGCACTGTACCGACTGAAAAGCTCCTCAAAGGAAGTTGTGAGCGACTTCTCTGCAGAACAGAGCTGAGAGAATCAGTAATACGCCTAGTACAGAAATATTATTGCACTAATCACACTGGAATGGCATAGTTATGAGGAACAGTTAGCTAGCTAGAGCCGTCGTTCTATGTAGAAGTTGCAGTGGGACTAACTGAAGCAGCCATATGAACACACAAACATACATGCCTGTGATTAAAGAGAAATTTTCATATCTCTGCTGAGTACAGATCACTCTCTGCTCTGATAGGGAATAAGAAAGACTCTTTGGATAGCCCCAGAGCAGCACTGGCTTCCCTAAGAAGCTACTGAGATAGGGTCTGTCATTTAAAGTGTCATTAGTCCAGATATGTTTGATACCAGGTTTCTGAGGGGCTGTGCTCAATCCCCTTAGGCCCATAGCACACTGGTCTATGGCTCTGCAACTATCCTTTCATGGAAGCCATAATACCCCAGACAATAGCTCAGCTAAGAGAATGGGGATGCAGAATCATGTGATCAATTTCAGATGTTTCCAGAACTCCTTTCATAGGTCAAATGAGACTCGTTACCAATTACATGAGCTCATGAAACGTATTATGTAAGTTAGATCTTTACTCAGTTGCTATACTTTCCCAAATCCAGACTGATGATTGAAGAATGGAGAAAGAACAGATTTCTCTGTTTACAGGAAGCTCCAGCTCAGCCCAGACTCCACAATGCGTATGAGAGAAAAAGAATGTGTGGACATACACAACCAGTTGAAGGAAGCGGCAGACAGATAATGAGCCACAGGCACATTATCTTCAGTTACATACATGAACCAACACATAGGTACTCAAGTCTGTCCACTATGCCTTTTCTCCCTTCATGTATTCAAAAGAGATTAAAGAATGAAATAGCTCTTGTGAAATGCTATTGCCATCTTGGCAAGAGAAAAACACTGACAATCGTGAGGCTGGAGATATAGCTCAGTAGGAAGCATGCTTGCCTATCATGCACACTGGGGATCCATCCCCAGCAATGCATAAGCCAGATGCAGTGGTAAATGTCTGTAATCCCAGCACTTGGGAATCATGAGGATCAGGAGCTCAAAGTAATCCTTGGCTCCATAAGACACCCCATCTATACACATAAGCATGCATGCACACACACACAAACACAAATCATATACTTATTATACTTTGGGTTGTGTCTTGCTGTTGAAGTAGACACCTATATAGAAAAACCAGGACATCCAATGTAAGACAACTAATCCAACTTCACTATAAACAGTAATGCCAAGGCTCAGTACCATTGGGTGGTTTGACTATAGCCTGGGAGCTGGCTGGCTCAAAGAAATCAGAAACTAGTCTTCAAGGGCTCCTCTCTAAGATCCACCACTGTGACAAATGAAATGTTTCCATGGGAATCCTATTTTCCTTACTCTTCATTCCATTCACCCCAAGAAACAAAAGCTTAGCAGATGACAGCTGACAAATTTCCAATAATTCCTACCTACACATAAAAAATTATATGGGGAGCCATTAGGGTGGCTCAGTGGGTAAAACACTTGCTTCTAAGCTGGAAGATGAGTTCTATCCCTGGAACCCACTTGGTGGAAGGAGAGAGCTGACTCCCATAGGCTGTCCTCTGTTCGGCACATGTATGCCGTGGCACACATGCACTACCCCCACCCACAAACGAAACTAAAAAGGTAAATCTATGTATTATAACCCATGCTTTTCAGAGATATGAAATGATATATACTGGAAAGATTACTGCTCACAGACATCCAGTTTTACTCTGGTCTGAAAATGCTATGATGGGAAAAAGAAAAACATAACAAGATTCAGGATTTAAAATAATTTTCAGTGGAAATTTAATCTGAGGATGGCATCAATAGGAATTTTGGGTGGATATGGGGATAATTAAGCCAACTGGAAACACAGTAACATTGGAAGAATAATAAAATGTCATCTTAACCCAGACATAATATTGGAGGACTAAGGAAAGGTTGATAGGCATTTTGGAAATTGAGACTCCAAAATGAAAAAGCTCCTCAAACCCAGCCAACCCCTGTAGAAATTGCCCCCCAAATGCTAGGAACTTTACAAATGGCTTAGAAATGTTTTTATGAGAAAATCAAACTGCAAGAGAAGTACAGAGGCCTGGGGAAGAGACTGCACATTTGTTGGAACCCAGAAAGCAGAGACATTGGGGTGGCTGGGGAATACCCAGGGTTTGAGTGCCAGGCCTCTTCGGCATGTTCTCCCCACAGGAACCAAAAAGCAACTCCAGCAAAATATCCAGGGCTTTGTTTCTGCCCAGTGCTGAGCAAAGTGGTAGAGTCACAAACACAAGAACCACAGATCCCACTCTTTTGGGTGGTGGCTCTTTGCTCTGCTTCCGTGAAAGTTGGACAATGAAGATTCCTTTACTGACTGAAACACAGGATAGCTTATCTCAGTTGTCTCTCAATTAGGGCAGGTCTCTCTCTCCCCTCTCTCTCTCTCTCTCTCTCTCTCTCTCTCTCTCTCTCTCTGTGTATGTGTGTGTGTATGTGTGTTTGTGTACAGGGGTTATGTGCAGATGTGTTTCCATGGCAACACACAGGCCACAAGAGGATGTTGGGTATATTTCTCTATCACTCTAGGCCTATTCCCTTGATACAGGGTCTCTCTCACTGGACCTGGAAGTAAGCAGACAGCCAGCAAGCCTCCTGTCTCCACCTCCCACATCACTAAAGTTAAAAGCATGTATGACCACATCTGTATGTGCATGTGGGTGCTAGGATCTGAACTCAGATCCTCACGCTTGTGCGGCGAGTGCTCTTAATCCACTGAGCCATCTCTGCAGCTGGATCAGGACACAGGGGATTGCCAAACCACAGCTGAAGTCTCTACAAACAACACTGAGGGCCTTCTCAGTTTCTGGAATGTTGCTGAGGATGCACAGACTTTCACAAGGGTAACACATGGCCTGGCAACCAAGAGATAGAACTCTTCCATTATAAGCACAAAGCCACATGCCTCATCTTCAGTTGGACTTTTCAGTGGTTTCAAAGTCCTTCCTGAGCCGAGTGAAGTGGTGTGTGTGTTTGTGTGTGGTCTCTGCTGTATTAGGAAAATAAGCCACCTCCTTCTCACGTATGTGAGACCATTATAACCAAGAACAACAATTAAAGAAAACATTTGTTTTGTTTTACTTTTTGAAGACAAGGTCTCAAGTAGCCCAGGATGGCCTCCAACTGACTATGTTGCTGAGGATGGCTTTGAACTTCTGCTCCTCTTGCCTCCACCTCCCAAGAGCAGGGATTATAGGCACAGACCACTTCGCTTGGTTTATGTGGTACTGAGGATGGAACCTAGGGTTTCCTGGCATACGAAGTAAGAGTGTTACTCACAAGGCTCTATTTTCAGACCTAGTTTTGTTGCTAAAATATTAACTCAGAAATAGGGAAGGCATGGGGGGAGCGTGTCCAAGAGTGGAAAAAGATGGGGAAAACTGATATAATCCCAATTATTATTATATTAATTAATTATTAATTTAAAAGATGCATTAAAACTTAAAAATTAATAAATGTAGCAATAAAATATGAAAAAATTCCAAAGAGGACATAAAACTGGATGGGTAGGGAAGGGGGTTGTGCAACTGGGAGGAGTTGGGAGGTGAAAATGAGCAATGTGTAGATTGTATGAGAGCCCAAATATGAAGGAGCACACCTTTCATCCCCACAGAAGCAAGCATGCATGCACATTTCTGTGAGTTCAAGGCCAGCTTGGTCAACACAGCTCTAAGCCAGCCATAGCTACACAGGAGACCTTGCCTCAAACAAATGAACAATGACAACAACAAATACTGTACGAAACTCAAAGAGCAAATGAACAGCATGAGAAAAATATTAGTTCAGAAGCTGTTTGAATATTACCTCTGGGGTGGGGGATAAATAAAACTAACAAAACAAAAAAACTACATCTGGTCCCCTGAAGCCTGAACAAGAATGTTCCCCTGTAAACAGGAAGCGTTTGACACCTGGGAACAGCTGCCAATGGGACAAAATCTATACCATCTATTACTTCATTCTCATTTTAAGGCAAACCCACCTTACTCTAGTGTATAGGAGTGATATGTTTGGATAAGGAGGTTAAAAAGATACCGTTTTACGGACCTTTGAGAATTTTGTGCTTCCATCCAGTCTGTTCCAGGAAGTGTCCTTGGGGAAGAGAGCTGAGCCCTGGGTTCCCCTGGAGCCCTGTGGATCTCTTTGCAGAACTCAAGCTATCTGAGCTAGGACCCAGCTTTCCTCCCTATCAAGGTGAGCCTTGAGCCTAGTAAACAAACCACAGTTGACAATGAGCCCCGGCAGGGGAGCCTGAAATCTACTCCTACAAGAACATGGGCGGGGCTGTGTCATCCCATCTCATACATGACAATTCCAACAATCATCCTGCACACAGGAAATTAGGAGACAGAACCAGAAACAAGACTAGAGATTCCTTCTGGCCAGCGGTCCCGTGGCTCATGCAGAAGAGTGGGTGGGTGGAAAGACTGTGACTTCAAACCTTGACATTAACTTCATAACCAAATGAGGGGTATTGCTTCACATAGCGCAGGTGCTGCCAGTGTTAGAGAAAAGAGAAAACCAAAGAAAATATAGACCAAGTACGCAGAAATACTATTGTCGCCTCATTGTTCTCCTGATAGCAATTCTTTTCCAGTGTGGGATTGGTGTAATTGCTTAATTTGGGTAATAAGGGGGCCAAGTGCTGCCTCTTCCTTGTTTCTAATGACATATGAAGAGACATCCCACATCCAAGATGCTGGGTTCACCGCCTACTTAATTCCCCACCCAATTGCTCCCTTCCCAGGAGTCTTCCAGGTTCTCTGCTGCTAACATGAAATGCGTTTCCGTGCCTGAGGATGCTCCAAGTGGGGTCTCATCAGATCCTTCCCATGTGCGAGTCTGTCTCCAGCTTTTCAGCAAGCCTCTGCTTTCCCAGCCCTTTCCCAGATACTTTCACATTAATTAGTAAGGGTATCATTTTATAAATTATAGCTTCCTATCAGAAGAAAGCAGAGTTTATCTTAATTCAGTCAGCTGTGTGAAATACCGTACCCTAATTTTAGACTGCCGGTTCTGTGGATCCCCACGGAGTAAGAATGACAGGTCTTCCGGAGAGAATTCCCACCAGGTCCCTCCTGCAAGTCTCACTTTTGGCTACAACAGCATCCCCAGTGGGACTTGCTGAAGGTATCCCAGGATGCTGAGTGGCATCTACTTCACTATTAGCAATTCATATTTGTATTCAAATCCTCCAAGCGGTGCCAGCAAGCACCCTGGTGGGTTCAGGGGCTACAGGAAGAGGCCCTGCCATAGAGCAGGCTGACAGGGCCCCTGCAAAGCAGGGAGAATGGTGTTCAGGTTGGCGATAAACACTATCCTGTCTCAGCTGGAAAAGGAGAAGCCTGGCTGACTTAACTACACGAGGGCCAGGCAGGCACTGGTGCAATTAGAGGCTCCTGGGCTCCTGCTGGGAAACCCCTGGAGAAACACTCGTCAGGGCAGGGATAACACATAAGAGTGTCAAGTGCAGTTCCCAGTTACAAAGGCCTGCATGATCTTCAGGTGCAAACAAAATACAGCCCAGTGCCTAGAGGCAGGGGGTGTATCAAGCATAGAAAAAAATGTGCCTAGTGACCCTTGCCCTCCCCACACTGATTCTCACCCTTGGACCTGTCTGTTTATTCTCCTCACAGCCTGGTGCTCACCTTCTAGCTAGCTCTCTGCTGCTGCTTCCAACCCCCTTGGCTGTCCCCTCAACTACTTCTAATGCCTGCCAGCAGCTTCACTCTAGGAGCTACGAGAGTCCGAAGATCTTGCAGATTAATGATGACTGATGTCCCCAGAGACTCCAGGGTAAGAGACCTGGAGTGGAGGCCAGGCCTGGGGTAGTTCCTTGGGGATTCTGAGGCGTGACCAAGGCCAAGAGTTGTGATCAAGATACTGAGGAGTGGAAAAGGGGAATTTTTACCACCTTCCCTATTGCAGACAAATGTCTCAATAGGGAATTCACTTTACGTATGTGAAATAGAGCCTCCTTATGTAGTACATGACTCCCGGAACTTGCAATTCTCCTGCCTCAGTCTCCTAAATGCTTGGATGACAGGTACACTCCATCACGTTTTTGAAATAAAGATCTCCGGACTTGGGGAAGAGATTTCTTGGAAGTGCCTGCTGTTCAAACATGAGTTCAATGTCCAGAACCCACAGTCTTGTAATCCTAGTCCTGGGCAGGCAGAAACAAGAAAGTCTCTGTAGTTTGCTGGCCAGCAAGCCTAGCTTACTTAATGAACTCTAGGCCAGCAAGAGACTATATCAAAAATCAGGTAGACAGCACCAGATAATAATGATACCCAAGGTCACCCTCTGGCCTCTGCATCCATCAACACAAGGATGCACATACACCTGCCCATATAGGAAGACACACACACACAACTATGTTTAGAGAGTAAGACCTTGAAATAAAACCCATTCTCCTGGAGAAGGGAGCTCAGTTCTTGATTGCCTGTAAAGCTCTCAAAACAGTCAAAAGGTTTCACCACCTTCCTGTGTGCCAGAGACACCCCACAGAATTATGGCTACTTTTGCCATATGCCCACATGACCTTGGAGCTAGTTCAGGGCATCGATTGCATTTTGCTTGATGTCACCCATCCCTGGCACGCGTTGGCTGACCAAGGTACCCGAGGTCCTACCTCCAAAAAGCTAAAATTCCCTCCTGGGGGTTGGAGGTAGGAAGACTCAACTTGTCAGTTAAACAAAAGGAGAGCCCGCAGCCCCCTACCCAGTGTGTACTTCCGCTGTCACCCAACAGCCCATTACCATGTCACAGCACGGCGCACCCTTCCACAGGTCACTTTGTTTAAAATGACATGGATAATGCACATGTCAGCAAGCTGACAGTCCTGGCCGTCCTTCAGAGATAAAAACCTCCAGGCGAGAGCCTGTTCTTATCTGGGGGACACGCGCTGGTCTATCATCCAAGTCAGGCGGAGCGTGATTTCTCCAGAGAGCACTTTTTTCATTTCCTGATTTTAAGGAAAATCAAATAAGCACCATTTGTCTTCATCTGAATATGCTTGACCTGCTCAGATGATGATGTCTCGAGTTTTATAACCGGCTACATATGCTGAATTCAAATTAATGACAGTGGAGAACAGGAGCCTTCAGATCTCTCCTGGAGGCTGTTGTGGAGGCGGAGGAGGGAGAAAGTCTGAGATGGATGGGGAACAATCACTACCATGAACTGTGAGATTCTGGTGAGGATCAGCCAGCAAGGAGGAAGTGAAGACCACAGAACAGGGTACAGGGCAAGGGGGGATTGGCCAATTGTTTTGGTACCATGTAATACATAAATTCTGAGATTCGGATAAGTTTTCAAATTACACAAGGCATCAGTGAAAATGGAAAGACACCTGGTTGGTAGATGTCAACAGCTAGGAAGGAAAAAAAAAAAAACATACCACAAACCTTTTGCTTCAATCAACAGAAAACGAAAACCTACTTTACTGGTTTCAGATTCCATCTTCTGGAGGCTCAAAGCCTTGGTTCTGTCTTCATCCTTGTTGAGCTGTGTACTTTGAGGCTGGGCCTCAACCTCCAGGTAGAGGGTGTGCCTGCTAGGGAAACGCCCCCTCCCCAACACCAACTCACAGAAGAGAGCAGAGTCCTCTTGATCACCCCACCCACATTGCCCTGGGAGGAAATTCCTAGGGGCACACCACTGACATTTCTATTAGGAAGCTATGGAAAAGCAAAGAGCAGACACAGAGGTCAATCAAAGGGAGGTAGAAATGACATTATAAATACACAGGAGGAAGTTCAATGTTTTCATCATGAGCAAAAAAATGAAAAAAAAAAAAACCCAGTTCCTTTTACAAAGTGTTTTGGGGTCTACGTGTCATCATCCATAAAGTAAAAGCTTGGTGTGACACACAGGGGACACGAAGGGGCATGTTTCAAAGAGGTAGATGTCACAGATTTGGCACAGTGTATCTTATCATTGAAAATGTCACAGAGTGAACAATAAGACATCCTGCAGGAAGGAACAGGTGCCAGCAGAAGAGTGACAGTGCACACAGGGCCTCAAGGACTGTATCTGCAATGGAGGGGGTGGCATCTTACCTTCTCTTCCTGGTCGCTGTCACTGTCACACTGAAAATGAAGACAAGAGAAGAAAGGTCAGTGCGGTGGTTATGCAATTTGCTTCAGATACTCCACCTTCCCCGGGGATAGGGCAAATATAGGAAAGGAGAGAAGTCCCTGGGCTGGAAGGCGCTCTACAGCTCCAGGTGCTGAACACAGAACAGACTGCTGGATAATGGACAACATCCATTCTGTCAGTTCCCTCAGACCAGTGCCCTGGGATGCCAGGGGTCCACACAGCAAGAGACTCCACCATACAAAATAACTTTGTTGTTGTTTGCTTTGCTTTGTTTTTCAAGATAGGGTTTCTCTGTGTCATCGGCGGGTAGGTTTTGAAGTTTTAAAAGCTCATGCCAAGCCCAGTGTATTTCTCTCTCCCTACAGGTCAGGATATAGCGCTCTCAGTTCTCCATTTCTGCCTCAGTGTTGCCATGCTCCCTGCCATGATAATAATAGACTGAGCTCTGAAATTGTGTCTAACCCACATCAAATGCTTTCTTTTATAAGAACTGCCTTGGCCATGGTGTCTCTTCACAGCAGCAGAAGAGTGACTAAGACAGTGACTTCCACCTCACACCCCTACTGCTATTCCTTCCCCACCGCGGTGGGCTATACCCTTCAACTGTGAGCCAAAATAAACTCTTCCATAAGTTGCTATTATCAGGTATTTTGTCGCAGCAATGAGAAAAGTGACTACTACTGATGCCTGAGGTTAGAAGGCAAACCCCCTGTAGGTGGTGCACCAAGAGTAATGAGTAGTATGGTAAGTCTGTTGCTCTAGGTTTGGGAGAACCAAAGAAAGAATTCTCTCACAGTTTTGGGTTTTTTTTTTGACAGAAGCAGAGGAAACAAAGAACATGTACTCTTCTAAAAACCAAGAGTTTTTTCTTTTCTTTTTCTGGTTTTTCTAGACAGGGTTTTTCTGTAGCTTTGGGGCCTGTCCCAGAACTAGCTCTTGTAGACCAGGCTGGCCTCGAACTCACAGAGATCCGCCTGCCTCTGCCTCCTGAGTGCTGGGATTAAAGGCATGTGCCTTGACTGTCCAGCAAGAGCGTTTTCTTAACAAATAATGGGTTAAACAATGGGGTTGGTGAGACAATTCAATTGCTAATGTATTTTCCTAGCAATCAATGAATTTGGGTTGATTTTCAGGACCCATGTAAAAAACAAAATTAACATGGCAGCATGCATCTGTGATCCTAGTGCTGGAGAAGAGGAAACAGAAGGATCCCTGGGGCTTTCTGGCCAAGCAGACTAGCTCAATCAGTGAGTCCCAGGTCCCAGGGAAAGAACCTCAACAAAAAAGACGAACAAGGCCTGAGAAAAGTCTCTCAAGGTTGACTTCTGATCTCCACGCACAAGCGTGTGCACACATACATATACATCATACAGCATGAGTGTTGTTAGGGTAAACACAGAGAAGGTGTGATTACATGTATGCCTTTACCCTGGAAAGGCCCTGCTGAGCTGGACTCAACCAAGAAGAGACACAGGACAGACAGAGCCTCTGGCTGCTCTGTGGCTCACCCAATGTGGTGTGCAGATGGGATCACTTTGCACGGGTTGCAGAGAGAGAGTACCCACCAGGAAGAGAGATGACCACGGGGGAGAAGTCTGGCAAGTAGGACGCTGCCTATGCCAGCATAGTGCCTGGTTTGGGAGAGGGTGAAGCAGATGGCTCAGGAGAGCTGCAGTGAGAGCCAGTGGGTCTCGGTAACGCATAGCCAGGGAAAGCGAGCGGCAGGTGAGTCTAGGAGGGTGCCAAGGAGTTTACTGTGGCCACCTGTATATGGGAGCAGATGGAGCCGCCAGTGCAAACAGGAAATGGAACAGAGCTGCCTCTGCAGGACAGAGAGCCACAACTCTCTCCTCCCAAGCCCACATCTTCTAGAGTTCATAAGGGCAGTACTCTTTCCCCCACACGTTTTCCTTACATTTTTGGGTAGCTATGAAAACCATTTTGGTCAAATGAGAGTTGAAGTCTGCAGAGGAGCCTGAGGTAGGGGAAGGAGGAGGAGAGAAAGAATCTTGGGCCTGAAAGATGGCTCAGGGAGGAAAAGCACTTGCCACACAAGCCGGATGACCTCAGTTTAATCACCAGATCCCAGGTTAGAAGGAGAGAACTGACTCCTGAGTGTTTGTTGTCTTCTGATCTCCGCATAGGCTCCATAACACAAGTGTATATGCGGGCACATGCACATGCACACGCACACACACACAAACAATACATATTTATCTAAAAGAATCTCAGTGAAAAGTAGGTAGCTCCTGCCTCTGGCCTTCAAGTCCGCCTAGGTGAGAATGTGATTTGTTCATCTACAGCTATCATTGTGCTATCATTGTGTAAATGTGTGGTTTAAATAATCCCCAAAGCCTCCATGCCAAAACAGGATGGAGAGCCCAAAGGAAGAGAAGTCTGACATCACTGAGCCACTGAACCCATGATAGAATAGACTCCCTTTTTTCTTAAAAAAACTGTTATTATTGATCAAGTTGACCCCTGAGTGCTACCAAGAGATGCTAGTAAGAGCTCTATCCAAATGGTTGTGTGTGGAGACCACTGCCTTAGTACTGTGAGCATTTAGGAACTTACACTGAATATTATTTTTTGTCTTTATTTTTGAGTCAAAATTTCATGTATTCCATGCTGGCTTTGAACCAGCTACATGAACAAGGAAGGCCTTGAACTCCTTATCCTCTCACTTCTACTTTCCCAGGTCCTGGGGTGAGAACTATAACATCTACCTCTCTCTCTCTGCCTCCTTGGCCACACAGGATTATCGGACACTGAGTAACTGACAGACCCTCGTCAAGTCCAACGGCATCATTTCCACCCAGGATTCCAGCAGCAGATACATCTGCATTTCCATTCTGTTGCCCAATTAATGATTGGTTATCGTATCAGATGAGTTGAGCGGAACGAAACTGGGTGAGATGAAGACCTTGAAGGTCTAGAACCTTGGGTGGGTGGGGGTGGGTGGAGGTGGCTGTGTTTTTCTGAGGGTGTAACAGCTCTGCTGCTTTTTACCATAAAATCTCAAGTGCATTTTTAGGACTGACAGCCTGATTGAAGAGGGGTGGGAAGAGAAGAGTCTGGTTTTTCTTTTCTTTTCTTTTTTAAACTTTGAATTGCTGGGGGATGTGAAGCCAGGGCCTGTGTATGATAGGAAACTGTACTGCTGAGCTACATCCCCAGCCCAGAGTGGTGCCTTCTGTCATGCCTGCTCTTTCCCAGATGTTCACAGCTATCCATACGAGGTTATGACAATGAATGCTAGAGCGACACATTTCTCTCCGTCCTCCAGGGTCTACGCTCAGGAGAAGAAGCTGGGAAAGTGGGGAAAGCTCTCTTTCCAACCCCCATCCAAACAGCGGTAAGTCTCTGGGAATGGTTATTTCTATCAAAGCATTAAGCTACCCCGCTTTTGGAGAGTCCAGTTCTAATTTCAAGGTCCACTTAATTCCATATCAAGTAATTACTGATATACCCAGAAGCACCTTGCCTCCAGAGTTAAGCATATGGTGGAGAACTGAGACCTACTGGTATCCATTATGGAAGCCACACGGATGCCAAGCTGATTACAAATGCTGGGGCTCCCCACACGACACACTCATGAGTGACAGGCCCCTTGCAAGGCCAGCCAGAGTCTGCCGAAACACTGTCTGTGGCACCAGGGGCCCACATGGTGCTCTGAGAAAACAGTCCCATTTCTGGTATTAAATTCCCATACTGACCCAGGGACTTTGCCGTGAGCTCAGCAGGAGCTCACCATCCAATTTACAGCTCCGCTCTCTGGAGCCTCCAGTGCCAGCCCCTGGCAGAGAGCGATGGCGGTCAACCCCTCCAGCTCATAAATTATGCAAAGGCAATAAATGCGTTCAGCAAACAGCGCCTGACGCTTGCCCAGCCTGGCTCCTCACACACTCTGCAGGAAAAAAAAAAAAGGAGAGAGAAAAAAGCCAGAAGCTGGGTGCATATAAGAGGTCTATTCCACTCATAAAGGGGGTTTGTTGACAGCCCCAGACGGAAAGCGAGCCGGGGTCCTGAGCGGGCTTTTCTGCTTCGCTGGCAGTGGTTTATAGGCATGCTTTATGAAAAAGGGAGGCTGTTTTATGGAGTCGGGGTGGGGAGAAGTCATAGTCTCGAATTCACATTTAATACACTGCCCAGCTTTCACACCCCAGGTTCAACCCGCTGTGGATCTTTTTCGGGCCAGATGGTTGTTGGTCTTCAAAGGTTAAAGGAAGAAGTGTCTGTTTCCCCTGTCCCTAGACACCCACTCCAATTTATAAGAGTTCACGCTGAACCACCTCCCGGTTCAGGTTTATGTTCTGGAGGAGGCAGGGAGATGGAAAAGGCATGTCAGGCACAGAAAGGGGTCCCAGCTGATTCGCCGTCTTAAGCATTTTGACATCAGGGTCCTGCCTTGGTTTATTAGCAAACAGTTTGCCCACCAAATGGGAGCTTGAGGTGTCGGAATGTTCTCCATGACAGGGTTTCAAAGCCCTGAGAGAGAAGTGGAAATAGTTTCCTCCATCTTAATAGCAAGAAACAGAGACAGAGAAGAAGGACAGGAAAAGAATCGTGGTCGCTTAGTCCTCAGGCTAAGACGAGAATTTAAACCACCATACTTGAGGAGTCATTGGAGGCCTGCAGTGAACACCACAGGCTTTGAATGCAGACATAGGAAGAGAAGAATTTCCAGACGGAGTCTTGGCCACCCCATCACGGCTACCATTCAACTGTGACTTCCCTGTCGTTTCATGAACTGGATGTCAACTGTTGAAGGTACTAAGTCCTCCTGTTTCAACTCTTTAAACCATACAAGAGCCTGGTGTAGTGGCAGATGCTTGCTTGCTGGCATTTATATATTTATTTATTACCTACTTACTTATTTGAGACAGCACCAAGGATGAACTCCTGGTGCTCCTCCCTTGGCCTCCCCAGTGTTGGCTGGGATTAATGGTGTACCGCTGCACTTAATTTAAGCAATGCTGGGAATGGAACTCAGAGCTTCTAACATGCTAGTCAAATGCTCCACCAACTGAGCTACACCCATGGTCCCTCCACGTTTAATAAAAAATAAATTTCTAGAAAAATTCAAAGGGAAAACAAGCAGGGCCTGGTGGTACACGCCTTAAATCTAGCATGGAGGAGACAGAGGCAAGGGGATTTCTGTGAGTGAGAGACCAATCTGGCCTACACAAGTGAGTTCCAGGACAGACAAGCTTACCCAGAGAGCCTGGTTCAAAAACCCACAAAAGCAAAATAATTACATGGAAATTTTCATGAGATTTAAGAGATAAAGGGATGTTATAATAACTTCTCTGTAAGGTTCCCAGAGCTTACTCTGAGCCACCCGACTAATCTCTCAGCAGGATCACAGCACACAGCTCACCAGCAGGACTTGGCTGGAGAAGATCTTATCTAACACAACATATTCCTCCTTCCAGCCACACGCAGTCATGAGACACATCCCATGTGGAGCCATACCTCTACCCTAGAGTGTCCTCCTCCGAGCTTCAGCCTAAAAACCTGCTGGTCCTCTTTAGAACAGCTCCCAGTCTCTCGCTGTGATTCCAACGGTCTCCTAAAACAATACAGAGCTTCGTTTTCCCCACTCCTGCCCAACCACATTTTAGGGTTGGCCATGGCAGACATCGTTCCTGCAGTGAGGTTTAGTCTCAATCCTGTTTTACCTCCAGGCCTTGACACACACTTGGTGTTCAATTATACTGATAAGTCAATCAACCTCATCCTTTATAAGAACTGCTCTATGCTGGTTAGTTTTAAGTCAACTCGACACAAGCTAGAACCATCAGAGAGGATGGAGAGCACGCACCGAGAAACTGTCCCCATAAAATCAGGTAGTAGGCAAGCCTGTAGGGGCATTTTCTTAATTAGTGATCCATAGGGGAGGGCCCAGTCTATTGTGGGTGGTCCTGGGTGCTGTAAGAAAGGAGGCTGAGCAAGCCATAAGGAGTAAGTCAGTAAGCAGCACCCTTCCATGGCCTCTGCAGTCTCCTGCCTCCAGGTTCCTGCCTTGTTTGAGATTTAAGCCTATCTTCCTTTGATGGTGAACAGTGATGTGGAAGTCTAAGTCAAATACACTGGTTCCTCAAGTTGTGTTTGCTCAAGGTGTTTCATCAGTGCCATAGTAACCCTAACTGAGACATATCCCTAACCAAACGTATTCTATGTCTGATTCTAGGTAAAGTACAATTAACAAGAAAGGTGACTCCCAATGGGGAAAAAAGTATAGGCCACAGTAATATGATTGCATAATACACTGGGAAGATTGTCTGAACATGCTTGGCAGATTATTAGTACAGGTAACAAAAGAAAGCATTTGTTTGTTTGTTTGTTTTTACTTAACAGACCATCAAAATGGCTCAGTGGGTAAAGGCACTTGCAGCTAGGCCTGATGACCTGAGTTCCATTCCTGGAACCCACATGATAGAATGGGAGAACCAACTCCTCCAAGATGCCCTCTGACCTCTACCTTGAACATGTGGTGTGAACAAGAACACAAATGTACAAACATGCACACACACACAATATTAATTAAATAAATACAATAAAAATAAAATTGCTAGTAGAGCATAGACATAGGTTTCAGATGAAAATGTCTTCCAATAAAAAATACAAAACACCCCAAAACAATGGGATTAAGACATTTATTACATTTCCTCAAAAGCAAGCCCTCCTTGTTTTTATTTGTGGGATCTTGGGACGTGTGTTTAAGACTCTGCTTCGAGTTGGAACAAATGAAGGTCTGCAGCCTTGTTTGGCCCGTAGACACTGGGATGAGATTCTGGGTAGCCAATGATGGAATGCATTCTTAAGCAGAAAGTGGCAATCACTGAATACATCACGCACAATGACATTGAGGAGGGCACTGCTCTCCATCCTGCTCAATGGACCTTGCTGGAGCAGTTATTCTGTATCTCAGATCCATTTATCATCACCACCAAAGATGTCAGGGCTGAACGCCACTTGCTGAACAAAGTTATTTTATTCTCTTTTCTGCCTAAAGGAAACAGGAGGAAAATGAAGGGGAACCCCCCAACTTGTAAACCAGACCATCTCGCATCAAGTACAATTTACCTTGGCCAGAGACAAAACAAATCGATTCTCCCTTTGGGCCAGGCGGTTTATCTAAGACAGTAAAGACATCCCTTACCTAAAAGCAATTTCTGAAGAAGCCACCTGAAGAAAACATGACATTTATTTCCTTCCTTTAAAAAGCCAGCAAGCAGCCTGGTGACTAAACACATCCACTGGCAGCTTCCCACGAGCCCGACTCCCTGCACAAGCAAAGACACGCAGGCAGCCATCTTGTGCCAAAGAACCCCCTTTCCCACTGTTTACCTAGCTGTCTTATTGGCTTTGGACTTTACATGACATTTAAAGCTATTGGGGCCCTTGAAATAAAGAGCATTTTAATCCTGAAAGTGGTTTTCAGAATTTTTTTTTCCCCTCATTGTAAAATGAAGGCCCTAGTTCCTCCCTTCTGTCTCAACAATAACTCCGCAGGGGGTCAAAAAATAGCTCAGATACTCGGAAAGCCTTATGAAAAGCTGTGTGTTCTAAACAGTAACTCTAAAGGATAAAGCAACGAGCCCAGGGTGAGCTCACTAGAAAATAAGACACAGTCCAGCTGGCGAGGAGACCGGAGAGCATAAACTCACAAGCTTCTGGGCTTTGGGACCTACAGTCTAGCATTCCTATGTTGGGAGCTCTTGGAATTTGGTATTTTTGCATGTTGGAAATAGGCAGAACTCAATCAGGTAATGTGATCTGAGGGATGTAGAGATGTGTGTGTGTGTGTGTGTGTGCATGTGGAGGTCAGAGGTCATGTTGGCTATTACTCCTCTATTGTTCCTTTCCTTATGTTTTGAGAGTCTCCCACTCACTATGGAGACCACCATTCTGGCTACACCAGTTGGCAAACAAGACCCTGAGGTTTGTCTCTTTTTTCAGATCCCCCCCCCAGTGCTGGGCTTGCAGGTGTTCACCACCACACCTGGCTTTGATGGGCGCTGCGGATCCGAGCTCAGGTCCTCAGGGAGGCAGACCAAGGGCTCTGCCCACCGAGCCATTCATCGCGCTAGCTCAAGCAAGCACTTCTTGCTCACTTTCTCGTTACTGCTCAGATAGTCACATATTTTCATTGAAAAAGTACAACTGAAGTGCCCGCTGTGGGCAGCTCCATTCTGAACACTTACTAAAAGCGCAATTAGGCGGAGTATAGAGAACAGATAGTCCAAACTGGGGATTTAAAGCTCAGAAATTCAACCTTTTTTGCCATTTTGAAATCCATGTATATTTCATAAAACAATCTGTAATTTCCACTTAGATCATTGACACATTATTTGGTTTGGGGGAATGAAGGGAGAGTGGATATTTTACAAAGCTTCAAACTTCAGCATTCTCTACACTAGAGAAGAGAAGCTATGTTTTGTCAGGTATAAGCATATATAAACTCCAAAGACAAAATGGCGAAATGAATAGTCTAGAACCTATGTCTCTTGTGTTGATTTTTTCCAACACAGGGTCTACTGTACCTCAGGATGGCCTCCAACGTGCTATGTAGCTGAGGACTGTGCTTGAGCTCCTGATCCTCCTGATTCTATCTCCAGAGTGTTGGACTTACAGACACGCATCACACACCCAGTTTCTGTAGTGTGCAAGATGGAACCCAGAATCTCCTGCATGCACTACTCTACCAATGGAGCCACATTCTCAGCCTGGGCCCTGAGATTAGCAAATGATCTCTCTTTAGCCTAGGCAGTAGACTCTTCACCTCCTTGCCATTGGCTTGCTGATTCCAAGCTATCAATAGCACTAATCCTTGCCTGTCTGGAGACCTATTACTAAAGACTTGGAGGATGGCAGAGAGCAAGAGTTGATTATGAGTCTATAGCGGTATTAGTAGGGAGTGGTCTTGGTTTTCTTTCCCAGCCATGTGCCACGTGAGACCTCAGCAATGCTACCCTTTCTCTTTTTCCTTTGCCCCCAGGCCTGCCTTGACTAACCCTTGGTTCCTGAAGTCCTGGGTGAACTAATAATTTAGCCCAAATTTGCTGAGGAGTAAAAAGGAAGAGTACGTTACGGGTTAAAATAATACAAGAGTCTATTTTTTCCGCTGTGTTGTGATCCATAGAAATCACCCTGAGCCTTTTCCCTTTCTTCTCTGCCTGGGAAGCCAATTGCTTTGATTGCGGTGATATGAGCTAGCTAAAATGACTTGCCCTTGCTTGTGAGGCAAATGGAACATGCTAATAGAACTTATCGCATTACCCGATGCGAAAGTGCCATAGCTCATTACTTTAAGATAAAAGGATATCATTGCGGACGGCGAGCAGAATTGACTTTCTGAGGCCCGACTTGATGATGATTTAATCAACTGCTCTCTTTCACTTCTCATCTCTGTGCCTGTCGGTTTCACAGGTGCCGTTAAATGAGACACTCGGAGAGTGAGCGCAGGGAAAGAAATTGCTGTCATTACTTTTCAAGAAAGGAGGTATGCAAATTTTCGACAGAAAGATTGCGTTCATAATGGGCCTGGTAAAATACAAGGATCATGCTTGACAGGTGAGGGCAAGCCATTTGTATGCCCTTAAAGCACAGCAACCATCCTTCTTTAGGATGTGCTCCATAAGAGAAATGAGGATGAGGGAAGGAAAAAGGAGGAGGAGGAGGAGGAGGAGGAGGGGGAGGAGGAGGAGGCAGAAACTCAGAAGGCTGGTTTAAACCAGTCCCTGATCTGGAAACCCAGGAGGGGTGTTTAAGACTCAAGAGTGATGATACCCAGAGCTGAGGCACGGAAACAAAGCCTGCTACCCTTTGGTGGGAACCGAAATGATAATGAGCTGTTTGAAAGATCTTATTGTGATCCATCTAAAACCATAGAGACAGAGGCCAGGTTCGAATCCTACGTCTACCGTATGAACTCTAGAAGACCCTCTAGGGCAAGCAATTGAATTTTTCAGCCTCTGGTTCATCATCTATGAAATGGGTCCATTTAGTCTCTACCTTGAGGTTTAGTGAGCACCTAAAGCACTCAGAATAGTGTTTACATATAGGAAACAGTGAATCGACGTTAGGAAATCATTTGTTAATCAGTTTTTTCCCCTTCCTTGTTTGTCTGATGGACCTTGGGTGGCCTTGAACTCACTATGTACCTGAGCAATCCTTGAACATCTGGGGGTTACATGATACACTACCATGACTGTTTTCCTTACTCTTTTTGTGTGTAATGTATGTCTGCGAGTGCACGTGTGTTGTGATGGTATATGAGCCAAAAGTTAATGCAAGGTGTTCTGCTCGATCTCTATGAGCCTTATTCCTCTGAAATAGTCTCTCAAATTAAACCTGGAGCTTACTGTTTTGAGCTATATTGGCTGGCTGGCCGGCCAGCAAGCCCTACTGATCCTCCTGTCTTGACAGCAGCAGCTCCCTGCCTCCAATAGCTAGGGCTATAGGATTACATGGCCATGCCTAGGTTTTATGTGTCTATGGGGAAACCTGAACTTGGGTCATCACACTTGTATAGCAATTGCTCTCACCCAGTGAGCTAAATCCCCACTCTCTCTCCTCTCCCCCTCCCTTTCTCCCCCTCCCTTCCTCTCTCTCTCAAATGTGTGTGAGTCAGGTGCTGCCAATCTATCTGAGCCTGGTGTAGACATAACAGGACTATTTTATTTCAGACAAAAGTCCTCTCCTCAGCCAGTGAGCAAAGTGCATTATGGCTGCCTTGAGAAATCACCCTACAGATGAGTGCACTCCTGAGCACCATGAAGAACGCCCAGCAGCAATGTCCTGCTGTGTGGATCCCCTCTCCCTCGCTCTTTCCCTCCCACCACTTACTCCGCATTGCTCACCTGCGAGGAGTCTCCAGCTCTGAGCAGGGAGTCTCAGGCAGTCACCCTGTACACTGGCCTAGGGAAGGGATGCTGCAACTGCTAAGAAGAGGTAGCCTGCCTCGATTCACCTTCAGAAAAGCACAGTGAATCGGAAAAGATTAAATGGCCAGGGTACTATGTACAGAGGTGTTTTTTCATCGTCTTTGACTTCAATAGGTAATTGTTATATTTTCTGCAGCACCCAAAGTAAAAGCATCTTTCTTAAAGAGCACACAGCTCTGAGTTCTTTTCCTCAGGGTAATGACAGCGCCACAACCATTCTTTTCCTTCCACCAAGGCTGTGAGGGACGGAGTTCAGCTCTGACTTCATGCTGAGTGGCACCAACATGATTCAATTCTCTGCCAAATGGCTGATGTTCACATTCAGCAACAGCAGAACGGGGTGCGATACACAACAGCGGGGCAGCAAAGAGTCCTCTACTCCAAAGTATCTGGTTCTCATCAGCATCACAAAAAGATGCCTAGGGAAGGAGGTTTTAACCAATTTCTCTCTTTTATTTTCCTTCCAGAATTTGGAAATGCCTTGTACAACCTAGGCAACTGCTCTGACACTGAGCCACACCCCAGCCCTTCACTGAGGGATTCCAGGCAGGTGCTCTACCACTGAGCCACACCCCAGCCCCTCACTGGGGGACTCTAGGCAGGGGCTCTACCACTGAGCCACACCCCAGCCCCTCACTGGGGGATTCTAGGCAGGGGCTCTACCACTGAGCCACACCCCAGCCCCTCACTGGGGGATTCTAGGCAGATGCTCTACCACTGAGCCACACCCCAGCCCCTCACTGGGGGATTCTAGGCAGGTGTTCTACCACTGAGCCACACCCCAGCCCCTCACTGGGG
>PVIU01012501.1:29543-59975 GCA_004026605.1 Ondatra zibethicus | reverse complement strand
GAGGGAAGGGGAGGGGAGGGAAGGGGAGGGGAGGGGAGGAGAACACAAGAGAGGAGTAGACACACTACAAGGAATCTTGAGAGCTCATAAATACCTACCCAGCAGGTGACTATGTGTGTGCTCAAATGTGTTTGCTTGACAGGAATACGGGTGTTTTCAAGGCAGACCCCCACCCAGTACTCTGAACACCAGATACCAGATGTGAGCAAACCACTGCCTTATGCGGCCATTATCACAGAGCCCCCTGCCGCCAGGCCTTCCTTGCCATGATATCCTCAAGTGGGGAAGAGTGAAACCCACCCAGCAGCCTCTCAGCTGTCAGGCGCTGTCCAGGATGTCTCCAGTGCCACATTCCCAATGCCTAAAGTCTGTCTTAGCCTTCTGGATCTATTCCTTCCCGGGAGACACGAAGGACACTCTCTACACTGCCATCGTACCGGAATGTGGCGAAACTGGCAGTATGGCCCCAGCGGCAGCATTTCAACCAGAAAGTACTAGGTTCGTCACCAGGATGGCATTGAAGGTGTCTATTATAGTATATATTATATGGCATGTATCTAAATACATGTTACATTTAAGGGCCTGTTTAAACTGTCAATTTGCTCCTGTGTCTTGACATATTATTTACTGTCTAGCTAGTCTGTTTTACATATTCTTTTTGGACCTCTCTTAATCGCGAAGCTGAATTCCAAAGCCAACATATTTTAACACATTCTTCCTTAAGGAGAAAGAAAAATTGTTTTCTTGCCAAAATACTTCCAGGTTCTCGGGGGATGACTCAGAAGCTGGGTTTACACACTGGATCCATTCTTAAAACTGTAGCCTGGCAGCTGGGGGTGCAGCGAAGCCACAGTGCCCACCTGGTGCCAAGTTTGTTTCCCAATACCAAAAAAAGGAAAACAAAACAAAAAACACACACAAAATAGAAGTTTGATGCCTCACTCAGCTCCTCGGTCTCCGTTCCTTATCTTAACTCGGTGCTATTTAAACTGAGTGGATTTGTTAAAGCTGCCCAGCTTCAAACAAAACGAGAGCGAGCTGATTGGTACTCGCTTGCCTCGATGTGTTCCGCCGCCTCGAGCTCTGAGTCAGGCCCCGCCTCCCAGCCCTCTCTCAGGTCAGACTCCCTCGTGAACTAAACTCAGCAATTAAAGACTCACGCCTTTAATTCCAGCACTCAGGAGGCCGAGGCAGGCGGATCTCTGAGTTTGAGGCCAGCCTGGGCTATACAGTGAGTTCCAGGACAGCCAGGGCTACACAGAGAAACCCTGTCTCGAAAAAACAAAGAAAAAAAACCACCAGTAATACATAGATCCTCCTACTAGGTAAGAAATACATGAAGGTGCCATGTAATCAATACATGAATAAATTTATGTCAAACATTTGCATTACTGAACCTAATGTGAAATATTGCAGATTTTTAAAGATTATCTATATTTTGTGTGTATGCATTTTGTCTGCAGGTATGTATGTACACCCATGTGCCTGCCGTGCCAGCAGAGGCCAGAAGGGGACATTGGATCCCCTGGTACTGGAGTTACAGCCAGACATGAGTGGCCCTGTGAGCATGGAGAATTGAACCCAGGTCCTCTGGAAGAGAAGTCAATGCTCTTAACCACTGAGACATTTCTCTGAACTCAATTACATATTTTTTTTTTAGACAAAGTGAGACTTGAAATAAATTTCACTAGTAGATTACAGCTTTTGGCTACAAGCCACCCTTGGCCTCCACAGCTCAGGCTGCCCTAGAACCACAGCGAACTTTCCAGTATCTTTCTTTTGTACTCCCCGCTTGCATAGGCACGTGCATCTGAACACTCGGTCCCCAGCAGGGGGCAGAGTTGTGGAAGGCAGACTCTTCAGGCAGAGCCTCCCTTAGAGGAAGTGAGTCACTGGGGGTGGACCTTGCGGCTTTATAATCCAACTTCCCGTTTGTTCTCCCTTCCTGTGCTGCCCTGTGCTTTCCCCTCCAGGACAGTCTGAACACCTTCAAACTGTGGCTCCAAACAAGCCCTCCCGCTCTTGAGTTTCTTCTTGTCAGGAATTTGGTTCCAGGGAAGAAAAGTAACCAATCTGATTACCCTGTGTAGCCTGTATACCTGCGCCCAAACAGCCATGTAGACAGCTCCCATTCCCCACCACTCACAGAGCTCCTCAGTTCCTGAGCATGGCATTCCTTTGCCCCTGCGCCTTCTGTCCCTCCTCCTGTTTCAGGTGCCTATTGGATCTTTGCCTGTTGGATATCTTAGTAGGTGCACATACAGCAAGGCATAAGAAAGGACCAGGGCACCATGCTCAGCAGGTGCCAGAATCATGCACAGATACACAGCATCCCCACCTGCAAGTCTTAGCTCCTAACAGTCCTTAGAGATGGTCCTCTGAGCTGCCCACATAAAGCCTGTCCTTGCAAAGTCCAGTTTCCGCCTCCGCGGTCTGCACTTGCCCGGCACCCAACACCTCCGGCGCTCGGGCTCCGGACCCACCTGGTTCTTCCTGTAGTCCTGTTGCGAATGCCTCAGCACACGGTAGCAGAGGCGCAACACGTACTTGTAGGGCGCATAGCGCTGGTCGCCCAGGTCCTCCAGCCTCAGCATGGAGCCCTCGCCCGCCTTCTCCTTGAAAGGTGCCTTAAGGATCCCAAACACCTAGAAGAATAAGATCCTTTTGTTCTGATCCACTCACATGCATGCTTTGCAACCTATTTGCGTTTTTAACAAATAACGAGGACTTAAAAGTACTGCAGAAATATGTGAGTGGAATTAGTGCAAAGGTGGAAAGTACTTAATGGTCGTTAGTCCTGACTAATAAATAACACACTGTCAAACCAAACACCTACGGCTTACAAAGTTAACAAGTCTGCTACATCAATGACATGACTAATTTTATTTAGAAATTGTATTTCATTAAGATGGGAAATATAAATGTTTTTATATCAAGCTACAGATTAATGAAAATATATTTTCTATATGCTTTTATTATTCTGTTTTTATAACTTTCCCAAATCAAAATAATGTTTACTTTTTACCTGAAACTTAATAGCTTCCAAATGTGACTCTTACCTCATTTTAGGCAAAAGGATAAAACTCCAAATACATATGCACCTAATGACAGAGATTCTAAATGCATAAAAGTCTTTCTCAGAAAGTTCATCCACTGCTCACAGAATGAAGATAAGTGGCCACAAGAATGAAAACATCAACAATTGGAGACTTAACAAGGAGCCACAAGAGCGACGAGGGAGACGCCCCTAGCCCCCCTAGCCCCCCTAGCCCCCCTAGCCCCGCATCCCCACCCCATTCCCAGGCAGCCACATTCTTGCCTCCTGGAGAGGAGCCAGCAGGCTAAGTTCTCAGTGGAGGAAGATGAAGGCCAGCCATGAGCCGAGACTAATGAGTGCAGCGCTCAGATCTCTCTCCACTCTCTGCAGCCTAGGATCTCCACCCAGGGGATGGGCAGAATGTAGTCATCCTACATCAACTAACCCTAATCGGGACAATCCCTTACAGGCATGGCAGCTCCCAGTGATTCTGGAGCCGTCCAGCTGCAGCTAACACAACCATCACCGGAAGCTAACACTAACCATCACCAGACGCTAACATTAACCATCACCAGAAGCTAACACTAACCATCACCAGACACTAACACTAACCATCACCGGAAGCTAACACTAACCATCACCAGACGCTAACACTAACCATCACCGGAAGCTAACACAACCATCACTGGAGGAAATGCTGTCTTGAGGCAGACTTGTAACAAACTCTATGAGCCATCTAGGAAGTGGATCCCTCTCAGTCCACTCAAGATGACAATGGCCCTACCTATCGCCTTGACAGTTCCTCTGAGAATGCCCCTGAGCAAAAACAACCCCACAGACCCTGCTCTTACATTTAAAACTCAGAGAATCTAAAATGAGCGTCCAGGTGTCATTTGTTACGCAGCAGGGCATGACTGATACTGTAGCTCAAATCAAAATGTGCAGACTTGGTTCATGAGCAACTCACCTGTGCCAGGATGTTCTGTTCCCTCATCAATTTCTGCCGTTCCCGGTTTGGCTTGGTGATGACCACATCCAGAACGTCCTGTCCATTGTTAGTCACGTCAGCCACAAAGAAGATGAGGTCTTCCAACAGCTTTGTGACAAACCTATCACAAAGGAAAGATTGTGACAATTTGGGACTATTAAAAATTAAGTCTGAGAACTGAAACACGAAGGAAGTTAAACTATTTTCAAGAAAACATATTTAATCAACGAAATATAATATCTAATGCAATTGCTGCTTAATTTTGACATTATTTCCTGTCCAGTTACTCCCACCCTCCACTCCAATTCCAATGCTATCAAATATTATAAATGGTTATTAAACAAAATCCTGTAAGTTTCGAGAACAAATGGGTCATGAGCCTCAAAATGAGAATTCTTGTCCCTTAGAGTTCATGAAATATGACAGTGTGGTTCTTTGATGCTTTGTGGGCTCAAAGAAGTTTCTTTTTGCAACAGGTAGAGACTATTAGCGAGCTCCACAACAGGTAGAAGTACAGAGACTCAGGCCCATGTCTAATTAATGCGTCTGTGTGCATCCTCTACAGGTAAGCCTCAGAAAGCCATGGAAGAGGGGACAGCTTCTGTGAGAGTGTCTTTTACGTCTTAGGTTTTGATGGAGCATCGCCGTACAGCGTCCTAATGCACGGAGGCGCCACTGGTGAAGACGAGGCTAATAGCCAAAGACACCAAGCTTCTTCTCCATCAAGACAATGTTCTTGGGCTGGAGAGGTGGCTCAGTGGTTTAAAGCATTGACTGCTCTCCCAAAGGACCTAGGTTAAGTTCCCAGCACCCACATGGCATCTCACAACCATCTGTGACTCCACTCCAGGGGATCTCCAGGGGATCTGATGCCCTCTTCTGGCCTCTTTGAGCTAAACAGTCATATGTGTGTGTAGATATATATACATATGTATGTATATATGTGTGTGTGTATATTCATATATATAATAAAATAAAAAATAAAAAAACCTAATGTTCACTTGTTTACTCATATGCCAAGAAAAACAACAACAACAAAAGAACTACCTGCTGATTGCTGTGAGCTAAACTCAAACTTCTGTTCAACTCTATACTGGCCGGTTATCGCTCCAAAGCTCATGCAATCTTACTAATTTTCTTTTAATAAATAATTTTCTCTGTGACTTAGTTTAAAGTAATTCCTCCAAATTCAAACATTCTACCGTGGAGGGAGGATGGGGCTCATGAGACTGAGAAAGTAAACAAAACCTCCCATGTCTGGGAAGCTGAAACCTGCAAAAATCACAAGATTGCTACCAGGACTCTAGGACTGTGGGGGATGCTGTGGGGAGAGGCTGTGGCGGACAGGAAGGAGCTCCCTGCACAGCGGCTATGAGTCATCGCCCCTGCTGGGGTAGCTCTCAGTGATGTAGCTGCCTCTTGAGTCACCCACACTCCTGTAAGTCACCCCTCACCCATACTCCAATTATTAGCTCTCCTTGTGAGATGTGGCTGGCATCATCACTTGGTCTGACATAGGTTCCCTATCTGAGGTGAGTAGCTATCTGCTCACACGCCCCTGAGAAAAACCAGGCAACAGATTTCCTGTCAGATTTAGCAAAGTTAGGTAGGATACGTATTATGTGTTTTAAAGGACACAGGACTGAAAGTATAAAAGGCCACATGGGTCAAGAACAAAGTAAGAACAACTCAACACAGAGTAAGGACAATGTAGCAGTGTTGGAAGGATGTGGGCGGGGCCAAACTGTAGCTGCAAAGACATTCATGGAGAAGGGTCCCCCTTGCAGAAAGCCTCCAGAACCCAGAACACTTGTAGGCTGCAGGAAGGCAGGAAGAACACAGATGGGGCTGTCCCACCTATGGTCACAAAGACTCACAAGCCTCATCTCATCACAGGGTATGACTTCTCGCCCTCAACAGCACCCCTCAGTGTGGACTGGTGGAGAGGAGTCAGGGGGAGACCATGCCAGAAGGTAGAAAATGAATGAGCACAGAGAGAAAAGGCAGCGACGTTCCACCCACAGAAAGCCCTCATAGCTAAATTCCAAAACACACAGAAAAGTGGCATTAGGAAAGACAGCCATCATGCTAAAAAGCAGAAGGCTGATTCATCGTTAATGAGATCCAAGTAACAACGCCATTCCTAAGTGACATTTAAATGGCTGTGTTGTCAGTCCTCAGCAGACAGAGAAATGACTTGCCAATAATTATATATAACATATATATCCACAAATATATATGTATATATAATTATAATATATAATTTAAAATAAAATAGTACAAATGAAGAGTAGATGGGTAGGCAAAGAACCAGCAGATATCTGAAAAATAAAAAGTTCAGGTTATAAGAAAAAATAGCAATTATAAGACAGTATCAAAAGGATACAATAACACATGGAGCTTTATCAAAGCAGATTATAAAAGAGAAGCTAAAGAGTCCAAGGACACCCTGAGCTACACGAGACCTGGTCTCACAAAAACAAAGGAAGGGAGGAATGGAGAAAATATCGGACAGAAGGAAGAAGGCGGGCGGGAAGGAAGGAGTTAAAGAGGAAGAGAAGGCAGGCAGGGGAGGAAGAAAGGGAAGAAGGGAGGAGGAAAGGAGGAAAGGAGCAGGGTGCACATAGTTCATATGAAGCGTTGATAAGAACCTCCATGCAGCTCTGTTTGTTGCGTGAAGACATGGGGGTCTTCTTAAGGTGCTGGGTTTGCAAGCAAGTGCTGAACGGCCTCAGGCTGGCTGAACAAACACTGTGCCATTGAGTCATGTTCCCAGCCCTAGCAGCATGAAGATGTCGGCACAATGGCCTTCACCTTTGCAGCTACCCAGAGCGCAGTCTGCATGACCAGCACCTGGCCCGCGTCAGGAGCTCAGTCTCACTGAATTGGCTGCATCTGTGAACAGCTGTGACAGCAGACCCTCTGTGAGCAAAGCAGCTCCCTCAGAAGTGCAGCATAGTACAGAGACCGTAAGAAGGGTGTGCAGAGCCTTCTCAGGCTCCAGGTAGCAGTTGACACCTCATGGCCCCTCCCTCCCCATGATGCACGTACTCCTAATACTGTTTCGTTGGTGCGGTCATATAGACTACAAACAGAAAATTCAAATGGAAACATCTAAGGCTGAGGATGCTGAAGCCAACACAGGAGTTGCAACCCCAGAGTCCCTTCCTGAGGTGACTAAAGGAAAGCACAGGGGTGGGGAGAGGGGAAGAAGAGAGAGAGCCAACAGCACAGGCATTCCGAGGAAGGTCTGCAATGTCCTCAAACCCTCCCTTTGACCTTGGTTTTGACTAATAATAACTTCACTCTCCGTTTGCGGCGGAGCGGGTGCGTTGTCAGGGCTGCCAGTCATTCTCAGAAAGAATTTCCTATTGAATTCTAAAGTTGAAGGACCAAGAGCCCATTCGCCGCTCTGCAGCACAGACTGCATCAGGATGGGGTGACAGCTTCCCAGTTCTCAGGCACAGTCTTCTTGTTGTTATTTTTCACTAAAGTAACAAAGAGATTAAGAAGTAGGGGAAACTTTAAAAAAAAAAAGCCATAGGGTCAAGGGTCATCTTGATCCACCGTCCCCCTGAGACATATCTGGAGGGGCTGAGTTCCCTCAGACAGGAACTAGGGAAGAACGACCTGTGAAGGAACACCCAGAGAAGCCAAACACTCAATAGATACTTTGAGTCTACCTAAGGAGACCTCTTAAGGAAGCGTGTAACTTCCTATGAATGCAGGATATGGACAGACAGAGAGGATTCATCATCACCCCCTCTGCACACTGAAATCCATTTCTGTGGTGAGCTGGCTTTGCTCCTTAGTCATCTGTTGTCATACGGGTGGCCGGTTTCTGCTCTGACCTTCATTCATTGGCCACCACAGAGTAGATGTATAAAGACAGCTGTCAACGGCAGGTTCCCACAGGGAAAGCAGTGGTAGGGACAGAGGGGAAGCTGAGAACCATTTGACTGGTTATCAGAAGACTGACAATGTTTAATCAAGAGGTATATTGTATGGTGTATGTCTAAAGGTCTCTAGGATTTCTGCATTTAGTGGCAGAACAGTCACAGAGTGTTATTGTGGGTTTATCCGTCCTGTTTCCTTCCTACTCAAGCCAAAACTTGTTAGAGTCAGGCACACCATCACACATATGTATAGTTCATTCCTGTTCCTGGCTATACGGTATTCCATGGTATGAGCATAGTACAATGTTATCACTCTTCAACTATAACAAACATGGATGGCCTTCAGCTAGGAGTGTCTAGAACAAGGCTGTACATATCTGCCCTTCTGTTCTAGGGATTCTATTGAACAGATGTTCAAGAATGTCCAACTGAGAGATGAAGCCAGCAAGAAAGCACTTTGTTCTCTGATTTTGCCTGTCATGAAATATTATTTTAAGATGTATTATATTTGTTTTCTGCTGTGGAACATTTGTTTAATGATGTAAAAAATGTATTGCATTCTTTTATGTTGCATTTGTTTAACTCTGTGAAGCTGCTATACTTTGCCTGTCTAAAACACCTGATTGATGTAATAAAGAGCTGAACAGCCAATAAGAAGGCAGGAGGAAGGATAGGTGGGGCTGCCAGGCAGAGAGAATAAAAAGGAGGAGAAATCTGGGAAGGAAGATCAAAAAATAAGAAAAGAAGAGGACTCGAGGGGCCAATCACACAGCCGCACAGCAAGCCACAGTACGAAGTAAAGAAAGGTACGCAAAAGGCAGATGGGATAGTGAAAGTTAGGAAAAACTGGCTAGAAATAAGCCAAACGACGGCCGGGCGTTTATAAATAAGATTAAGATTCCGTGTGTGATTTATTTGGGAATTGGGTGGCGGGCTTGCCAAAAGAGCACAGAACAAAGAGTAAAAAGCAGCAGCTACATTTGCCATTCCCGGCTGGGCTGTTAGGCGAGGGCTGGAGGCCAGAGGCTCCAGTGCACGCAGCCAGAGACTCGCAAATGGCTCCTTGTTCCGAGGAGAAAGAAGCATGTCTTTGCTCTGAGGTCCTGAGAGCACCTGACGGCCAAATCACACGACTAGACACCCCCACTTACCATTTATGTAATTTTACCCAGCCGGAGCTTAACCTCCACTTCCTTCAGGTAAAACGGGAACAGTTACTGAAGGCCGTGGGCATGAAGTGGAGGCAGTGGTTTCTAGCCACTGATAGCTTCTTTCTCTCACATATTCATAAACAAATTAGTAATCAATCAAGGATCCAGTGTCTCAGAGTGAGTGACGCAAACAGAGAGCACACCTTTTTTTGATATTACATGTTTGTCCAGTCTGTGGTATCAGAGCTGAGAAATGTGTCATGAATCCAGAAAATGTAAAACTCTACATCTAAACACCAAATCGAGTATGGCCCTGTGAATCCTTTAAAAAGCTCTCAAAAACAGAGCAGAGAGAAACTGAAATCATCTACTTTCAAGCCAAGATAAAATGGAAAAAGTAAGTATCCCAGCAGACACTTTTAGGTTTATTTTTTATTTTTATTTATGTGTGTGTGTGTCTGTATGTATGTGTGTGTATCTGTATGTATATATGTGCACATGCGTGCAGTGCCCACGGAGGCCAGAGGAGGGCACCAGGTCCCTCAGACCTAGAGTTCAGGTAGTTATGAGCCACGCGATGTGGGAGCTGGTGGGTACTCACTGCTGAGCCAACATCAGAAACCAGGCTGCTGCTACAGAAAATGTTCCAAATGCTCTGTTAGAATCACCTGCTTTACTGTAAGAACTGACCTGTAGTAAGGAGGAGGGGGTGGGCCATGATTTTGGTGCCCAGCTAGCTTAAACACAAAATAATTACGCAGAAACTGTTTTTATTGAAATACTGCCTGGCCCATTAGTCTTAGCCTCTTATTGAACAACTTTTACATATTTTTAATAGTCTGTGTGTCACCACGAGTCGTGGCTTACTGGGAAAGATTCAGTGTGTCTGACCTGGCAGCTTCATGGCAGGCGTCTCTTTCTGACTCTGCCTTTTTTCTCCCAGAATTTTCTTCTGTCTATTTCACCTACCTGATTTCTGCCCTATCAAAAGGCCAAGGCAGTTTTCTTCATTTAACAATGAAAGCAATACAAATACAGAAGCACCTCCTACACCATTTTCCCTTTTCTGTTTAAACAAAAAAGAAGGCTTTAACTTTAACATAATAAAATTACATATAACAAAACAGTTATCAAGTAAGAATTACAGTTACAATATTTATATTTATTTTATCTTTTATTATAACAATGGAAAACTATAACTATAATTACCTATCTTCCTACACCACTGACCAATGTGTGAGTGTGCGCACACACACACACATGTGGTTGTTGCTGTTGCTGCTCTTTAGGAGTGTATGACTTTCATTATTTTTGAGGGATAAGGACTCACGTAGCCAAGGCTGGCTGAGGATGACCTTGAGCTCCTGATCCCCCAGCCTCCGCCTCCTGGATGCTGGAGTCACAAACCTGCACCCCAACACCCAGGCCAAGTGTTGACTCTTACTGACTCCTGGCCACCTGGGAACCTCACTCACCGCCTCTCGTTCTGAGTGATGCTGCCGTTCTCCAGCTTCTTAACCGTGGTCGCCAGCACTTTGTTGGCATCGTTGGCGAAGTCCAGGTCTCGGACCTCAGACAGTGGGACACACACAATAGCAAAGGCTTCTTTGTCTTCCTTAGTCTGGCAGGTTCCGATCTGTAATACGTGTTTCCATTAAACAACCGCATGGTCTCCAGAGACCGTATCCTCAGTACTAAAGCACACTGGGTGGGTGTAGATAAGACAGAGAAACTCCAGAAAGCATCCGCCACAGCCAAAGGCTTCAGAGGCAAGATGGCTTACCATGTCCACTTCCTGCCCTGTTCTTGAGGAACCCCCAAAGGGAGTTTCTTTCCCACACCATCCCTCTGTCTCAAATACTTCCAAGTAGAGAAGATGCCCCTGGAATTCTCCATGTCTTGCTGATGTCTGTACCCCACCCTCCTGAGCCACAGCCCTGCTGCAGCCACCGAGGTCAGGGACCTAAGCAACTGGCAGATATTCACTCCCACGACATGAGCGGCGACCAGTCCTAGCGCCTGGAAAGATGGGCCGTCCGTCATGCTCACCTGTGTGAGCGCAGCAGCTGACAGACAAGCCAGCCCCCGCACACTTACCTTCAGCATGACAGGCCTCTCCTCCTCCGTGTCTATGGGGATGCTGGTGCTCGTGACCCACGTGTTGGTGCATAAATGCCTTAATCGCACATAGGAGTTCCTAAAAGCAAATGATATAAAAACATGGTGGGCTGGCAAGAGGGCTCAGAGGACCAAGGGGCTTGCTACCCAGCAATGAGGATCTGGGTTCAATGCCCAGAACCTACTGACGATGGAAGGCAAGAACTAACTCTACAAAGCTGTCCTCTGACCTACACACACAGACAATAATATTTTTAATTAGCATATTGGCATATTCAGCAGATCTGTGTGCGATATGAACATTAGATGTCCTAGACTAGTAACTGTTTTTGGGATCTGTCTGGAATAATAATTTAATTCTTAGATTCAGGCTGCTCTGGAGCACACAGCTTCACTTTCCGGGCCAGGGCTTCCTAGGTCATCAGCGTCACCAGGAATCTTGTCAAAATGCAAATTCTAAGGCCTCGCTGGTCCACTGTGGGGCGTGGTCAGCAGCAACTAGTTTATCCTGTCCCCCTGACAGCTTCTAATCTAAATGTACCTATAGCCTGTGGTGGCTTGAAAGAAAATGGTCCCCAAAGGGAGTGGCACTATCAGGAGGTGTGGCCTTGTTGGAATAGGTGTGGTCTTATTGGAGGAAGTGTGTCACTGTGGGGGTGGGGCTACGAGGTCTCAAGTTTCACTCAGGGTGGCAGTCAGTCGACTTCCTGTTGCCTCTGAGTCAAGATGTGGGACTCTCAGCTCCAGCACCATGTCTGCCTGCATGTGCCACGCTCCCCTCCATCATGATAAGGGACTGAACCTCTGAGACTGTAAGTGAGCCCCCTCAATTAAAAGATTTCCTGATAAGAGTTGCCATGGTCACGGCATCTCTTCACAGCAATAGAAACCCTAGCTAAGGCATAGCCCCTGAACCACAAAACTGCTGTGGCCATTGAGGGCATACTTAGAGCAGCTGAATAAATAAATGGTTCTGAGAAGCCCAACAGGCACATTCCCAGGTGAGGCTGAGCAGCTTGGACTTCCAGCTCAGACTCACACCGTGTTCTCCTAGTGATGCTTCTCAGTTTCTGGGGTTTTGTTGGTAATCTTAGTGTTTATTTGGAAACACTGACCCTAGTTCCTAAGTAAGAAGATGAAACAATTGTCATGGTGACCGGGAAAGAAGTGGAGGACGGAGGTGAATAGAAACAAAACCTGGTGACACATACAGGAAGACACCACCGTGAAGCCACTACCGTGTATGCTAACTTAAATTTTAAGATTTTATTTTAAAATCTGTGTACATCATTGAGTGCAGAGCCCACAGAGGCCAGAAGAGGGCATCAGATCCCTGGAGCTGGAGTTACAGGAGGTTGTGAGCTACCCTGTGTGGGTGCCGGGATCTGAATTTGGGCCTCTAGAAAAGCAGTGTGCATTCTTAACCACCGAGCCATTTCCCCAGCCTCAAAGAAGAAGAAAAAATGTTTGTGTTAGATAAGCTTCTTTGGGCATGAGTTACACTCTGTTTACCACTAACTCCGTGTGAAGAGCCAACAATGTGTGCTACAGAAGGTGTTTTTACCAAACACACACACAAGCTTGTGTGCTGACTGGACGGCTGGTAGGGGCCTTTCAGCCAGGAGCTCAGAGGACTCACACCCTGTGTCCCTCCGGCACCAACAGTTCCACGTTTGACCGTTTCTTGAGTTATGAGTAACAAAAGTTATCTATGTGGGCACCGTGGCAGAGTGCCCGGAGAGTGCACCTACAGCTGCATTCCCCTCAAACAGCTCCCTTTCCACCTCGTCTCTTATTCCAGTGGTTTCTTCAACAAGAGTGCACAACGCCATTAAAATAAAAAGGTCGTTGCTCAGGGTTCAGCCTAAAGCTAAGATGTAAATACGTCACACAACCTCAGTATAACATTTTAGGACCAAACAGAAGACAAGACACCAAAGGCCTCAGGGAAATGCATCATCGGGTTCTTGCTCGTTCCTAAAGGTAAATTAATACACGGAGAGTTCCAATATCTAGGTCGACAAGCGCCTAACCCTGGTCCAAGTAACCAGAAAGGCCTCTGCTTTAGCACCCAGCATCCTCTGCACTGGTGGAGGAGACGTCATCTACATCTGCTGGCATCCCTGACGTCCTAAGCTCTGGAAAACGGGGCTACAGCTCCTCTATTTCACCCTGACGTTTTTCTCAACACCGGTGAGTTTTCCTTCTCCAAAATGCTTGTGTAGTGGCTTAAATGATAGGTGGCTTCCATGGGCTTCTGTGTTTGAACGCTTGGTTCCCAGCTGGTGGCCTTGTTAGAGGAGGGGTGTCATTGGGGATCAGCTCTGAGGTTCCAAAAGTCTTGCCCCATTGTAGCTGGTTCTCTCTCCTGTCCCTGTCTCTCTGTCTAGTGGTCATTGTTCAACATGGACCTCTCAGCTCCTGTTACTGCACCACGTCTGCCCGCCGTCATGTTCCCCACCATGATGGTCATGAATGCTAACCCTTCGGAACCATGGATCCCCAAACTGAATGCTTTCTTCTACAAATTGCCTTGGTCATGGTGTCCCTTCTTCACAATAATAAAAAAGCAACAAAGGCAGCTTGGAACCGGAGTAGTTGAGGTTTC
The DNA here is from genome assembly GCA_004026605.1 of Ondatra zibethicus. NCBI lineage: Eukaryota > Metazoa > Chordata > Mammalia > Rodentia > Cricetidae > Ondatra > Ondatra zibethicus. The sequence continues at coordinate 46,177 of PVIU01012501.1, read as the reverse complement.
AGGGTTTTTTTTTTAAGCACCTCAGGGTAGATGTTTAGTTAGCTACCCCGGGATGAGACTTAGCCATCTAGGCCAAAGGTGATTTTATGCAATATTTTAAGTACGCCTGCATGTTTACTACAACCCATCACACAAAGTCGGGTGTAGGATTTTCCACTTGTGGCGTCATCACAAACTGTCAAAAACTGTCCCTTCGTAAGTCATTTCAGATGAGATTTCCAGGTCATGGATGCTGCCAGCCTGGACACACCTCTGGAGTCAGCCAGCACCACCGGGCTGCAGAGTGAAGAGATGACCCAGAGTAACAACAGGATCTCAAGGATTTCGGAACTAAATGACTCTGGGACCATGTCGCAGATATGCGCTGGCAGTCGGGTGTGACATGGTCTGGCTGTCCACGGTATAAGGGCCACGCTGTGGAATGTTCAGGGCAGGGCAGACTTACATTCCATGCTCCAGGGTCACACACCACTTCATGAGCACAGACGGCCAATTAGCTTGTCCTTCTAAGTCACTGCCTCCCAAACTCCGCTGTCTGTCACCTGGGAAGCTCTTCTAAACCCAAAGTCTTAGGTTGCAACACACACCAGTTAAACCAGTGTCTAGAGTGGGAGACAGGTATCAGGACTGGTCACAGACTGCTAAGTGTCCATTGGGCAGGAAAGATTGGGAGCCCCACTCAAGGCCCTTACTCTCGAAAGTCCAGTCTGGGGTTTGCTAGAAAAGCACTTGTGCAGACCAAGGACTCTCAGACTGTATCTATCAGATGCCCACGGCTGCTTCAGGATCTCACCAGGCTAAAGCACCACTGGGGAACTCTGTCCTCTGAGCAGGAGGGCCGCTACCATCTTAATCAGAACAGGTGTGGGACTGTCGCCCCAGGATTGGACCTGCTGATGCTCCTTCATGGGGAGGTGGGGAGGGTAATCAGACCCTTCTTCCTGCACGTCCCGACTATATATAGTCTTACGAAGTTCTAGAACCCACGGTAGGTAAAGGTTAACTGAAGAGGAGGTGACATCTGTACAGCTGGGGACACTGCCACCCATTCTAGAGTCAAGCCTTACAGTGACCCATATTTTGGGGGTCACCCATATTCCTGTAAGAAATCCCTCACTAAGCTTCTGATAGTAAACAAATAAACTCACTGGTTCACTCACTGGACTTGAGTGGAATCTTTCCTTCGGTCTGTTTCAGTGACCCCCTCCCCATGTCTGGAAACATTTATATTATCCCTCTAGGGAAAGATCACACAATAAGAGTTTAAAGCTTAAGAAACACTGCATTCCATATTGGAATCCCCTGGGTAACACTTTTAGAAGATGTAATGTCCACATCTCACTGCAAGAGTGACGTCGTTGCTCTCAGAAGGACCAGGAACCATTGCTCAGATCTTCCTCAGCCAGTTTGAGAAGAGCTGCTATAACTCAGTCTCTGACCTCTGACCTCTGAGAGTTACCCAGACTGAATGCAAATAGTAGTTATGAAGAACCTGGCATGGGGCTCAGTACATAGAAAGCATTCAAGGATTCCATGTGCAATGTAAGAGTGGCTAGTGTCGAAAGTTTTTTGTTAGCTACAAACAGTGAACGACAGCTGAATCACAACAACACAAATCCTTCACAACAGGGAAAAGAAGGCCAATCGTCCTGAACAACAGGAGCTAACCCCTCTGTGTAAAGCGAGACTTGATAGCCTTGTGGTGAGTCTATGCACCTGGTGGTGAGTTCTGATCACCCTCTCTTTAAGCAAGTTCTCCTACACTGAATTCAAGAAAGACACCCATTTTTGCTGACTTAAATCTAAAATGAGTTAAGTCAGAGTAATAGTTAAGGTCTCCATATGTAGTGGTTTGAAAGAAAATGGACCCCACAGGGAGTGGCACTATTAGGAGGTGTGGCTTATTGGAGTAGGTGTGGCCTTGTCGAAGGAAGTGAGTCAATGTGGGAGTGAGCTCTGAGGTGGTATATGCTTAGCTATGCCCAGTGTGGTCCACAGTTCACTCCCTGTTGCCTGTGGATCAAGATGTATGACTCTCAGCTCCTTCTCCATCACCATGTCTGCCTGCACGCCACCCATGATGGTAATGGACTAAACCTCTGGAACTGTAAGCCAGAGTCAATGAAATGTTTTCCTTCCTAAGCGTTACCATGGCCATGGTGTCTCTTCACAGCTATTAAAAACCCTAACTAAGACACCATACAAGAAGAAAGACGCTTGGGTCAGGCCAAAGCAGCAGAGTGCATGTCTGCACAGGCTGCATTAGTGAGCAAGGAGGAGGGAGAGATGGACTCACACTGGGGTTGGGGGGGTTCTCAGATCTCTGTCTTCCATTTGGCTACACCAAATAAACCTCCTCTTTCAGTTTTCCATTTTTAATTTGACACTCTTAATTAGCTTAATGAGCACAGGTGGCCAGACCTGACTTAGGGCACTGGCTGTGACCCACAAGTTCGAGAGTGACCTGAGCTCATGCGTTTATTGGTCCGACCTCCCCATTTCTCATCTTGATGCCCGGGGCGTGGTCTGCCTTGTAACTGACAATCAAGAAACACTTCTTAGCTGGACCACTAACAAAATGAACAAGGGAATGAGCTAAGCAGGAAATCTGACAGGCAAGTGATAAAATTTAGACTAAAAATGTTATTAGATTATTTTTCATTGTTGTGACCAAAGGCCACACAATTAATAAGAATAAATGACCCTAATAAATTTTTCAGACCCTCTTTGGCACTGCACACTTTAATTATTTATACAAATAAAACAAGCTATATTAATCTGTCACCTGAGAGAGGCTCAATGCTTTGTGTGCATTTTCTTCACTCACGCTCTTTCCTATTGTAAAAGTTATATTAGTATTATACTTTTTATTTCTACCTGCTGGGACAACTATTCAAAGGACATCTGTCCATCCTACTTCTCTTTACTTATCTATTTCTTTTTATATCTCTGTTTACCTTGGAACCAGGCAGTCAGCTCTCTGAAGAGTTGTGGCATCGAGTTCAAAAAGGGATGCGATGTCATTTCCGTGCGGAACGGAGACCAAGGTGTACATGATCTTCTCCCCTGCCTGACGCTTTTTCTTTGAAGTGGGAAGCTCTCCGTCTCTCTGTTGAAGAGGTTCAAGGTTATTCAGCGTCTTCAGATTTAGTACTAACTGTTCCAGTCAATCAGGAGATAAGGTGTGAGTTTGTCTGCCATTCTCTCCTTGGGTTGTAGGAATGTCTACTCTGAATGCCCCAGACAAATCAGGGTGCACAGGCTTTGTAATGATTATGGGCAATCATAAGGCCCATGCTCCCTGGGGCAGAGGCCCAATCTGAGCATGTCCTTAAATAACAATAGTTATGGGCCCGAATCTAATGGCTTTATACCTATTTACAATGTAGTGATTTGACGCTCTACATTTACGTCAAATGCAGAGAAGAAAGAGGGACCCAAACCCTTTAAATTCCAAGGGCTCAAGAAGACATACAAACGATGGATAGAGAAGGGCCCTAGGAGAAGATGCTCACCCCCACTACTTACAAGGGAAATGTAAATCAAAGCCACTGCAGACAGTACCCTGCTAGGGACAGCATGGTCAAAGTCAAGGGATAAATGGCCAAAGGTGCAGAGAAAGGGAATCCTTGTACCCTGTGGGTGGGATGTAAATTGGTGCCGTCATCATGAAAATGTGTGGCCCAGGGATTCCTCCTGCGAGACTGAGGGCATGAAAACAATGCAGATCACATTCACGCACAAAACCCACAACCCTACCTCACAGAGAGACCTGCGCCTCAGGCTGGCTGCAGAACTCCTCAAAAAGTCATCCATGCAAACAAAGACGCACAGACAGACAACAGAAAGGAAGGAAAGAAAGAAAGGAGAAAGGGGTAAAGTGAAGGATGTAATTTCATTGGTCCACAAGAAGGACTCCAGGGATTGTGTTAAGTAGTGAGTGGTACAGCAGCGGCTTCTCTGGAGGCTCAGAAATGTGAAACCACGGCCCTGACTGCCAGTGACGGGGGCAGGAAGGCTGAGCGGGAGGGGCTGGGGGCATGTGACCCTCTTGTACTGGACCAATGGGATACTATGTGTGACGGGACACTGTGTGTGATGGACACTGTGTGTGACGGGTACTGTGTGTGATGGGACACTGTGTGTGATGGAACACTGTGTGTGATGGATACCATGTGTGACGGGACAATGTGTGTGACGGGACACTGTATGTGATGGGTACTGTGTGTGATGGGATACCGTGTGTGATGGAACACTGTGTGTGACGGGACACTGTGTGTGATGAGTACTGTGTGTGACGGGACACTGTGTGTGATGGAACACTGTGTGTGACGGGACACTGTGTGTGATGAGTACTGTGTGTGACGGGATAATGTGTGTGACGGGTACTATGTGTGATGGACACTGTATGTGATGGACACTGTGTGTGATGGACACTGTGTGACAAGACACTGTGTGTGACAGGACACTGTGTGTGACAGGACACTGTGTGTGATGGACACTGTGTGTGACGGGACACTGTGTGTGACGGGACACTGTGTGTGACAGGACACTGTATGTGATGGACACTGTGTGTGATGGACACTGTGTGTGACGGGCTACTATGTGTGAGGGATACTACGTGTGGCGGGATACTGTGTGTGACAACATACTACGTGTAACGGGATACTACGTGTGACAGGATACTCCATGTGACAGGATACTACATGTGACAGGATACTACATGTGACAGGATACTATGTGTAACGGGATACTATGTGTGGCGGGATACTGTGTGTGACAACATACTACGTGTAACGGGATACTATGTGTGACAGGATACTACGTGTGACGGGATACTGTGTGTGACAGGATACTCCGTGTGATGGGATACTACGTGTGGCGGGTACTATGTGTGGCGGGACACTACATGTGATGGGACACTATGTGTGACAGGTTACCATGTGGTGTGGGAGAATTGTCTGTATTCTGTCAATCATGATTTAAATAAATGCTGGTTGGCCATTGGCCAGGATGTATGGGTGGGACAACCAGACAGGAAGTAGAGGCAGAGCAAGGAGAATAGGAGAATTCTGGGAAGCAGGAAGCTCCCTTGGCACTCCTTCCAGACCACCGAAGAAGCAGGATGTGACCTGCCCCGCTGAGAAAGGTACTGAGCCATGTGGCTAACATTGATAAGAATAATGGGCTATATATGTTACAAGAGCTAACAAGAAACCTGAGCTAATGGGCCAATCAGTTCATAACCTAATGTAGACTCTGTGTGATTTTCTCTGGGACCTAATGACTGTGGGACCTGGTGGGAGGACAGAAACCAACCAGGCCTTCCCACTACAACCATGTGTGACGGGAAACCATGTATGACAGGATACTATGTATGGCGGGAGACTATGTATGATGGGTACTATGTGTGACTGCAAACATTTTCTTCCCTTTCTCCTTCCTTCCTTCTTCTAAGTAGCCCAGGCTGGCCTCAGACTCACAGCAATCCTCCTGCTTCAGCCTGCCAAATGCTGGGATTAAGAACATGAGCAACTGCTCCCAGCTGGAGTTTCTTCCCCAGGACAAAAGCCGTCCTGTGCTGAGCTCTGCTGTTAAAGATGGTGAAGAAGGCGGCAGAGGAAGAACAGGTCAGAGGGGGTGCAAGAAGAGGGAGCAGGGAAGAAAGAACAGGGAAACAGGATGTGTGCTTCATTTGCAGTGGCAACAGCTATTGAAGGCCTTTGGGGACTCCAAGATGCTATTGCTGCCAAAAGAATCATGGATATCGTGAGCATTGTTCCTCCCTGTGATGGAGGTGACTGAGAACATGAGGGCACAGAGCTGATCAGCAAGAAGAGTCAGCTCCTAAATGAGTCCGAGGACATGTCCTGCATGCCCAGGTGGTGAGACCCGTGCATGCCGCCTCAGTCCACCTGCTGCTGCTGCTGCTGCAACAGGCCAGGTGGTTTCTGAGGTCTTGATTCTGTCTAAGCACCTGGAAACATCAGCTGCCGAGGGCCTTGGTGCCATACCATGACATGAAGGATACCACACCATGAGCCAGAGCAACCGAGTCCCAGCAGGCTTGGTTTTGCCACAGGTTACATGATCCCACTAGCCCAGGAATCCGTGGGTGAGGTCTCTGTCACAGGGGCCTCATGCCCACTTCCCCCCAGGGAACCCAACCCCACTGAGCATCAAATTTCCAACCCACAGAACACAGGCGCCACATTCAAACTACAGCAGGGCTTACGTGGTTCCCATAGATAGGGGGTTATAATTAAAACACAGCTGAGCTCAGGGAAGCACGTTCTTATCAGATGAATTGAGCCATGTTTTGAAGATGGGCTTTATTGATGGAGACCAGCCCATAACCTCAACAGGTGGAGGGGCAGTGTGCACAATTCCAAAAGTGTCTGGTGTAGAGGACAAAAAGATGTTGGCCAGTATTCTTGGAACAATACTATCTCCCTAAAAGAAGTGTGTCTGTCATCTAACTTCCTGAGAGAGCTTTCCTCCACTTACCTTATTATAATTTAGCTCTGGAAACACAGACTCTGGGGTGAAATGTGGTATTTAGATCTAGTTAGTAACTGGAAGTTGTCAGTATTTGAAGTCTGTCCACCAGTTCTCCATAAGTGCAGTTAGTGGGGTTCAGCCCTCTGTTCACCTCACTTTTGAGATGATTTTTGTAGACTTACAAGATTGCAGACCTAGATTCCTAGAGTCAGCCTCCTAGACTGCTCTCCCTGGTAACGTCTGCCTGTGGTGCCCGATCAGAGCAGCCAGGAGCCTCCCTGTATTTTGACGCTTGCCCTGCAATGACTTTTTTTGAAATACATTTTTTAAGATCTCACTGATTAGGGTTAACTAAAACAAGCCACTGCAAATTATTCACAGTATTCGAGATCTGTAACTACACAGGACACATGGACTGTGCTATTGTATTTTCCATCCTCCCCGACTGGTCCTTGGAAAATAATTTTAATACTCAGAAAATTCCTGTAATAAATAATTTCACAACTGTGTGTGGGGTACGTCCGACATGCCTACCTGTCTTTTACAAGATCCTGGCTGTCAGGAGCTTCCTGCTCTGGCTCTCCCACACTCTAATTTATTTAACAAACTCTGCTTCATAAACAGTGTGGAAGTACACATTAAGCCTGCCCCTTGGAATTTTTAAGTAATTAAATGTGAATAATGAGTTACGAGCACACTAGGCACCCGGGAGCTGCTTTTCTACACAGACGCCACACAGGCTGGCGAAGGGCAGGATGGAGGCCTGGCTTCTCTGCCCCCTTCCAGGTTTCACTTCGGCTCAGGAGCCTGACTGATCCTGCGCGTGGGCACGAGACACTCGACACTGGACACCCAAGAGTATCTTAGTATCGCCATCGTCCGCTATCTCAGGGCCCTCCAGACGTCATTGTCCTGAACCTGCAGTCACCTTGGATTCCGGGAAGAGACGTCTCAAAGGGTACCCAGGCCCACAATGAGGGTGGTCACCAGTGAGGGCAGGGCTGCACCCTGAGCAGACGTGATCACTCCGCGGGAACTCATTGATCCAGTCAAGCGATGGTGGCAGCAGTAACTGCTTCAGACGGCCTGTGGAACCTGGCTGAGCGTGGTAACCAGGCAGAGCCTTGACCAGGGCTCACAGCTATGTCCCACTCTTGCTCTGGTTAGACCAGGAGCTCATGTCAGGATCCTGAAGACAGATGAGCTCACTGGTCCCTCATCTGCTCCTCTTTCCACTGTGGCCACCCTAGAACTGTCTCCTCTCTCTGCTCCTCACTCTTTGTCTTCTCTCTAACTGGCATATCAGTATGTCAAGCCTGGCCCGTCAGGACTGCCAGAGTTGCCCGAAAACCCTGGTTACATAATAATGAATGGGGCTTCAATAAGCAAGAAAGGCAATCTGGGATCTTCACAACATGAAGACAATTCTGTTCAAGCTCGTGGGCTTTGGGGCTTGTTTATAAACACACACCGGTTTGTAAGGAAAAACAGACACAAACTGGTGCGCTCTTCAGAGAATCTCGGAAGCATCGCCGTTTGCCTTCCATCATAAAAATGTATTAAGAGCCAACGGAGCTTAAACCCGTGCCTCGTTCAATACCAGCAAGTGTTCTCTGACGTGGGCCCAGCTTAGGAGCTGGGGTCTCAGAATGCCACCTGTCCGCTGGGTGCTTATCAAATAGGCACGTTCCAGATAAGTTTGTGTGTCTGTGGGAGTGTGCACATGGCAGTGCATATACATGTCCTCATGTGCAGGTGTGCATGCACCCCTGTGTGGTGTGTGTGTGTGTGCCTGCACTCCTGAGTGCATGGGTGTGGGGGTGTGGGTACCAGAGGTCAATCCTGGACCTCAGTTTTTGGACAAGGTCTCTCATTGGGACTTGAATTTTGACAAGTAGGCCAGGCTGGCTGGTCAGCAATCGCCGGGAGCCTGCCTGTCTCTGCCTCCCCCCATAGCCTGCTACTTTTACATGGGTGCTGGGGTTGAACTCTGGTCCCCACATTTGCAAAGCAAGCGCTCAACTAACTAAGCTGTCCTCACAGCCCGGATGGCCCAGATCTCCAGGGCTACACAGGGAGATACCTGCCCTTATCCAAAGCCACAAAAAAGTGATGGCTCTGCCCTGCTCCAGCCTACCTTTGTGTCAAACATTGCATCGCCTGTACTGTTGGAGCCTGAGACACACTAGGAGAAGCCGTGTCTGTCTTTTGGAGCTGAGGTTCAGGCTGCAGGAGGCTGCAGCACCACCAGCATCGCCATCCACCCTCCCAGCTCGGTCTTGGGAAAGCCGCACACTGCAGGCTGCCGAGCGAAGTGACGGCGCTTTATCTTTGGAAGCCTCCTCCCCAGAGCCCTCTGGTGGGACCCTTTCTGCTTTCTTGGCCTGCAACCCCTTACTGCCCTGGAGCTAGGAGTAAAACCCAAGGCAACCCGAAGGTCTGCCAGCACCTGGACCCTCATCTCCAGAACAGAATTTGAAAGTATTGTTTCAACAGACTCCCGTCCCTAGAGCATCCCATGTACATACAGGCACTCGGGTCTGTGGCTGGCCACACAGGAGAATTTTGACAATTAGAGGACACCTGGCAATTTCTGGACACATTTTTGGTTGTCACAGCTGGGAGCTGGAGTGGATGTGGGGTACCAGAGGGTGCAGGACATGCAGGGAACACCCACTACCACCCACGCAGATGACACCCCACTCACTCTGAGGACCTCCCACGGCACACAAAGAATTATCTTGTCCTGTGTACCCACTGCTACAGATGCCATGAAACCCCAGCCTCAGCAACGGAATCTCCTTCAAAATAATCAGATCCCATGCCACATAAACATGGCAGTGTTCCTTAACATGAATGACATTACAGAGAATTAAAAAAGAATCCTCTCTGCAGAGCCATCTGAAAAGACGTGGACCTTCAAGAAGAAATAATGACCACAAGGTTCCCAGCTGGGCTTGGCACGGTGCCAGTGTTTACCGGGAGCTCAGGGAAGCTGTACATTTGTAAGATTGGAAATCATGGACCCCTTTGTAAAATGAACATGGCAATTTGGTCTTAATGGGAGCCCTGACACACTCCGCCTCATCTCGGCGACACCATGCATTAACCTCTGAAACTTCAAAAACGGAAGGCCCCGTTTTGATAAAGGTCTCTGAATTACAGTAAAAAAAATATATTAGCAGGTCGTTAAGTCGTCAACACAGGGAAATGAAGGGAACTGCTTTGTCACAGCGAGGGTTCCTGGAGCACGGCTGTGAGAGAAGCCGCACGCTGTTTTGGGAAAGTGACCTCGTGTGTCAACTCTAACAGCCCCTCTCCCTTCCTCTTCCAACAAAAGCATAATTACTGCAATGTGACAGACCAGACTATGAAACAAGAGGCCACACTGTGCACGCTACACCTTCACGGTCTCAGTTTTGTTTACACGCAAGCTTGGGGCTCTGGCGAGGGGTCATTAGATGAAGCTTCTGCTGCTGGTTGTCTCTCAGAGATGACCTCACAGTCCAGTCCTAATTGTCTACAGAGTGCAGACCACCTGCCCTGCCCTGCTTGTGATTCCCTGAGGCAGGGGACTAGCTCTCAAACGCAGGAGTATTTCCTCTCAACTGTAGTGGAGGTGAGGAATAAGGAGGAGGAAAGAACACCAGCCAAACAAGGCTGGATTAGCATAAGGTGAACCTCACCGCGGGCCGGCTGCCTAGTACAGACTCCTAGTTCCTGTCCGCTCTGTAAAGCGGCAATGTCCACGTTCCCTCTGCTCTGCCCACACAACCAGCAGCTCCCTCACCTTGCACAGCAGGAAGCAGGGCAAAGCGGGAATGCAGCCACGCAGCAGCAAGGCTTGGTGGCTCCCCTCCTGGGAAAAGCAGCTTTTCCCCAGAACTCGGGGACCTAGGGCCTCACACGTACCAATGAGCCATACCTCCAACTATCTTATAATTTGTCATCACATTTAGTTATTAGGTGTACGGGAGGGGCATGTGCTGCAGCACAGGTGTGGAGGTCACACATGCAGAGGTCACACATGCAGAGGTCACGCATGTGGAGGTCACACATGCGGAGATCACACATGTGGAGGTCACATGTGTGGAGGTCACATATTTGGAGGTCACACATGTGGAGGTCACATGTGTGGAGGTCACATGTGTGGAGGCCACACATGTGGAGGTCACACATGTGGAGGTCAGAGGACAGCTTTTGTGAGTTGGTGTTCTTCTTCTACCATCCTCGGGAGCAGTGAGCACCCACAGAACCATCCCACCCCCTCCCTTTAAGACAGGGTTTGACTAAGTTGGCCTTGAACTTGTTATCCTCCTGCCTCAGCCACTGGAGAAGCTTGGAAGACAAGTCCGCGCCACAGGCCGGGCTTCTTGTATTTTTTTTAACCTACTAACATCTTTTATTCAGAGTTTCTGTGGTTGTGATCTGCCTTTATTCTTGGGTCACAAGGTGAGGTAGGCAGGCAGACACGCCAGCCAATTAGACAGCAAGGAAAGCGTGAATCTGCAGAGTGTCCACAAGCGGGCCTGCTGAAGAAGCTGCCCACAACACGACATAACCACCCTGGGACACAGAAAGCAGCAGGAGAACTCCTCCCTTCGCCAGCACCAAAACTCCAGCCTCACTCAAAACAAATATAAACAGGCCTAACCAACCAAGTAGCCTACCTCTGTATTGGGAGGTGTTTTAACACAAAGTCAACTCCTGCTGGGCCCGCAGCCTGACTACTCCCACTTTAGCCCTGATAACGAAATAGAAAGAGGGGTTCAATGGGATTGAGTTGAGTCCAGAAGTTCTTGCTGGATCTACTAAGCCGTACGAAAACAAGCCACAAAGCTGGGGCGCCACACAAACACAGCCACCGTTCAAATCAGACACTTGGGGCTGTGGATGAGGCTCAGCCCGTCGCATGTTTGCTGGTCACGGACAAGGCCCTGGGCTCCATGCCCAACACTACATAAGACCAGCTGCAGTGGTGCACACTTGCAGCCCACTCCGCTGTGGATGGACACGGGCTAATTCCCCATCTCAGCTGGTCGGGGAATGCTGCAGCAAATGCAGGCGTGAAAGCCGAGTATCAATGCTTTGTCTGCGTAGGACTGTTAGCCAATAGTGGGACTGCTGGCTTGCACTGTAGTTATGAACTTAATTTTTTGAGGAATTGCCACACTGTATCCATAACGATCCACCCACCAACTATGTACCAGGCCTCTTTCTCCACAGCCTCGCCAGCATCTGTCATATTGTCTTTTTGATAGTGGTCATTCTAGCTGGAAGGAGAAGATGTTGCAATGTGGTTTTGATTTTCATTTTCCTGGTGGTAAAATAACATGCAACATGATACCATCCGTGTGAGGATTCTTTAGACAGCACAGGGGACAAAGTGCAGACACATGGTATTACATCAGATCATAAGGCAGAGGGTGAGAAAGAGAGGGAGGAGGTCTCAGAGGAGGGGAGAGATGTAGGGAGGACCACAGAGATATACATAACACCTGACTAGGAGTGAATGCCCAGACATGATTCTTCTTGGTTCAAATCAACAGCAAGAGAACAGACAGCCCAAAGGATGAGCTAACATTCTAAACAGACGCTTCGCCAAGGAAGACAGACAGACAGACAGATGGGGGAATGTGGACTTGTTTGCTTTTTTTTTTTAACTTTTTGCATTTGTGTCTGTTTTCATTTATTTGACTAATTACAGTTATAACTGTACACAATGGCAGATGCAAAGCAGCCTTCACTGACAACCAAATCAGGCCTCTTAACAGACCCCTGGTGACAGCGCCGACATGTCTTCCTCCTGGCTGACCAACACTGCACAAAAAGGACAGAGTTTTAGACGATGAGGTAACATCTGCACATGTGAGGGGTCCCTGCTCCCTGTGATAGCATCTGCACCTGTGAGCAGTCCCTGCTCCCTGCGGTAACATCTGCACGTGTGAGGGGTCCCTGCTCCCTGTGGTAACATCTGCACGTGTGAGAGGATCGCTGCTCCCTTCCAACACCCGACTCTGCTAGCTGGACCCATCCCTCAGAAGTGTCTTTAACCCAGAGGTTTGTCTACACCCAGCTTCCCTGAGTCCTGAACTTTGGATTGAATAAAGCTCACCCTCTGTCCCCCACACTCTCTGCTACAGACAACGTGGGCAACGTGAACACTTCTGTGAGAATTAACGTGAGACTGTGACTCTTGCCCGGCAGTGGTGGCGCACACAGAGGCAGGGGGATCTCCATGAGTTCAAGACCAGCCTGGTCTACAAAGCCAGTTCCAGGACAGCCAGGGCTACGAAGACAAATCTGTTTCAAAACAGACAGACGAATGAACGAATGAACAAACGAATGAACGAATGAACAAATAAATAAAGCGTGTGGCACTCCCGCAGGGCACTTCATAATATCAGAAACCTCACCCATGGCATCTGGATTGCAGTTTTAATTGCTCCCCTCAAATAGAAACCAAATCATTTTAAATCCAAGAAGGAGAATCTTCTGTCCCACCTGAACAACTTGCCATGATTCCACTTTTGTGTACTTCTGGACACTGAACCTAGACCCACTACAGAAGTCTCAATGCCTTGCAATGACCAGTCTTCAAGAGGCGGAAGTGTCCCTAGCACCCCCTGCTGAGGGGGGATTTCCCCTGAGTCCTCTTATTTCTCTTTCTGGAACCTACCCTTCAATTGAGAGGTTCGGTCCTGGGGTCCCCAGTCTTCAAGTCTGTTGCTAACGCTTTGATTTACTCATATAAAATAGAACATGAAACATTTGGACCATACTGAGAAGAACATCTACTTACCACAGGCTTGCCCTCATTTTGAGCATCTCGATAGTCAGGATTAAGCTGAAAAACAAAGCAAAACTACTTTTAACTAAAAAGTGCCATTGGGAATGAGCCTGGGCCAGTAGGATGGCTCAGAAGATAAAGGTGCTTGCCTCAAGACTGTGTTAAATCCCCAAGTGTACCTGCATGCTTACACATGCATGCACGTACGCACACACACACACACACACACTGCTGTGGAGCTCACTATTGATCCTCATTTTGGCAGAATCTGGACTTGCCGGCCTGAGGATTATCTTGATTGTGTTAACTGAGGTGAGAAGAGCCTGTAACAGTAAGAGACACCATTTGATCCCAGACTGCCTGAAACAGAGACAGAAAGCTGAGCAAAAAGATGTCCTCCGGAAGTTCCTAGCAATTTTTAAGACTTTAAAGGAAAATGCTGCAGTAGGTTAAAAACTAAATTATAACTCTGTCACAAGGGAGAGAGAGAACTCTTGTAATAAACACTGATAGAGCATCTCTAAGAGCCAGAACTTGTGGTGAGTGGTATTTAGCCAAGAGTCCTGTGCCTGATCGTTGACCTTATGACCTAGGAAGGAAAATAAGGCATAAATACAGTCAGCTATACTAGGAAGCTGGATGTGTCGTCACAGAGCGAGGAGGCAGATATGAATGATTTATAAATAATATAGGTCAGAGGAGGGGGTAGGGGTCATGGTGTCAGAGGTCATCCTTGAAGGGTGGGTTGATTTTAACTGTCAGATGAGGGAGAAAAAATGGCACACAGAGAGAAAACTGGGACCTTTTTGCAGAGTCTCTTATATGACACTTTTACAAATGTTTTTGAGAGTTCACGCATTTGACTTCACAATTCTGCTTCTGAGAAATACTGCCCCATCCTGCTTCACAGTGGAGCACTGGGCCCACTGAGTGAGGAACGTCACACCGCCCTGCGGTGTCTCCATGAGACAGTGGGAGAGCGTTAAGTTTGAGGGATGGAAGGCGCAACCTGAGCGACTTCTGCTTCTTGTCTTCCTGCCTCCAGGAAACAGAGGGGTGATTTCACACCAAATAGGCCTTTATAGATCCCCCTAGATCTAGAGCCTAGATCAAGAGGCTTTTTAGTTAAAAGGAAGATCACTCAAGACAAATGGGAATTTTAAATAAATGATATAAAATCAATCTTATATTTTTATATTCACCAGTATCTAAGTATAAAAGCAATAACAGAAAAAATATGTTTGAGTCTCAAGTTTTAACCCCTGCACTAGGAAAAAAAAAATTCACTGCTTAATGGTGAAATAACCCAAACTCTAAGAATATTTACTACATCCCTAAGGCGGCGAGATAGCCAAGGTCAAATTCATGGTCCCCAGAACCACGGGAACGGCGGCGGAAGGAGAAGAACACAGGTGACCAGCAATATAGAAAGGCACAGTCTTCATCAGCTGCCTAAGACAAGGTGTGACGTGGAGAAGTCAGACCATAGCGTGTTGGCAACGAGAGTCAAAAGAGTTTCAATTCCAGCCTTCCATCCATACCACAGGGAGCAAAGGCCTGAGATCACAGAGCCCATGAGACATGCTTATATTCTTTCTCGCTTTCTTTTATTCAGTGTGTGTGTTGGGGAGGGGCGATAGACACGCCCACGGGTTTGTGAGCGTAAGTACAGTTCTCGTGGAGACCAGAAGAGGGCACCAGATTCTTTGGAGACGTGGGTGCTGAGACCCACCAAAACTTCAAGAGCAGCAGGTCCGGGGTCCCAGGGACTGTGTCCGCAGTTTGGAAGCCAGTGCCTCAGTCTGCTGAGTCATCTCCCCATGGAGCCATTTCCCTGGTGGTTTTTATTTTTCTTCAGCTGACTGTAGCTTTGGTTTCGGTGTTTTGGTTGGTGTTTGTTTCTTTGTTTGAGAAAACGTCTCCTGCAGCTCATGCAGGCCTCACACTCCGTATACAACTGTTGGGGTACGGGGGTCCTGAGCATCTAATCCTCCTGCGACCCCCACTGGGAATGCTGGGACACAGGTGTGGGACGCCTATCCTCTTTCCAGCCTCTTCAGTGGTAAGTTTGTAACTAACTGTACCTAATAGCATTTAAGTTAGGTAGTAAGTGTCTAGTGCCATCTGGTGGAAGCTTGACCCATCTACAAACAAATACACTGTGTGAGCACGTGCACATGCATGGTTCTTCAGACACTGCTCACTTTTTTCTTCCTCCTCTTCCTCTTCCTCTTCCTCTTCTTCTTCTTCTTTTGTAGTGTATTTCACCGGCTTAGAGCCCTCCTAGTTGTCTAGGCTGGCTGGCCAGAACGCCCCAGGAAGCCTGTCTCCATCTACTGGATGCTGGGATTACAAGCACAAGTCACCATGCCTGGCTGTTTTTAGGCAGGTTCTAAAGGTCAAACTCGGGGCCTTATGCTTTCCTGGCAAGCAGCTTATCCACGGAGCCCTCTCCCGGAGCGAGCTGGTCTCTAAGGGTAATATCAAAGCCAGGCATGGCAGCGTGCCCTCGGGAGGTGAAGTGGGAATATCAGAAGCTTGAAGCCAGCCTCTGACACATGCATTCCAGTCCAGATGAAATGAGACCCTGTCTTGCAAAACCAAAGGCAATATGAAATCTTTAACAAATAAAATTATTTTATACCCTCTGATCTGTCTTGTTTTGGAAAGAAATGTCAAGTTATTGCTTTAGTGATTGACCTCCAAAGTGAGAAAAGGCAGGAAGTGGCGGGTTGAGAGGTGCAGTGCTGGAGTGTGCCCCCCGTGTGACGGGGAGGGGACGGTTCTAAGGTCTGTGCTAGCCTGTTCCTAAGAGGACCCCTGTCATGGCGGGCATAAGAGATCTAAGGCACAGCATTAGTGAGTTCACAGCTGTGCTGTCCAAATCCATCACCCTCACCTTGGCCACCTAACTGGTGTGCGCCCCATGGAAGTGACATTACTGAGCGAGAGCCTAGTGACATGTCTGTGTGACCACATGAAGTCCAAATGTCTTTATAATCTAATTTGTAACTAAATAGTTAGTTCTACATTTCAACCAGGGTTTTATGTCCACACTGTGGAGGCTTGGGTATAGCAAAAGTCACTGCCAGGCATGTACACAATGCACAGAGGGATGAACAAACACATAAACACATGTACACAGTGCACAGAGGGATGAACAAACACATGTACACATGTACACATGTACACAGTGCACAGAGGGATGAATAAACACATAAACACATGTACACAGTGCACAGAGGGATGAACAAACACATAAACACATGTACACAGTGCACAGAGGGATGAACAAACACATAAACACATGTACACAGTGCACAGAGGGATGAACAAACACATA
>PVIU01012501.1:15946-29443 GCA_004026605.1 Ondatra zibethicus | reverse complement strand
ACATAAACACATGTACACAGTGCACAGAGGGATGAATAAACACATAAACACATGTACACAGTGCACAGAGGGATGAACAAACACATGTACACATGTACACATGTACACAGTGCACAGAGGGATGAACAAACACATAAACACATGTACACAGTGCACAGAGGGATGAACAAACACATGTACACATGTACACAGTGTGGCAGAGCTGACAGTTGGTTCCAAGGACGTTGATGCTCATGGGGGACGTTGATGCTCTCCGCCCTCTCTCTTTCCTCTACAAGAACGGAGGTCCCTGGAGTCTCCTAGACTTTCTGTGAACACGGTGCTGCGCATTCCTGTCTTCCTTAACCCTAGCACAACCCCTTAGGACACAGACAATCGCCCTGATCTCACAGGCGGGAACTCCGTCCAGAGAGAGGTTAAATGTCTGCTTGAAGCTTGGCGCACGTGGGGCCGTAGGCATGCCCCTTTGCCCAGTTGGCACTGTAAATACCTATAAACTCAAAAGCAGCTCAAGGGTTGTGTAATTTCTTTTGACCAGGAATGTCTAAAACACATCCATGTTTCAAATTATAAATATGTCTCCCGGGGGTGGAAAAGAGAGTAAGAGCCTGAATGTCCAGGTCCCCTGCTGGCTACTTCCCTACCATAGAAAAAGAAGACAATCCCCAGTCTGATTTTCAAATCCATTTTGTACAGAGCCCCAGCTGGACTTAGGGTTTTCCCTCACATCAATTCTGCTTCTCGCCTGTGAGGGGCACGCTGGGAGAACTCAGCCTGCACTCCCTTCAGGTGGGCCCCCCTGAACAGCTCTGCATGAAGCCAGTCATGGCTACACCCGGACCTGTGCGATGGGGCCCCAGACACACAGCTCACCCCAACCCCGGGGAAACACTGCCCTGACTTCCTGGCATTTGTCATTCAGTTGACCCCTAGCTTCTCAGGATGCCAGGCTTCTGGGAGGTTCTGAGTTAAACACGCCATCCTGTTACATCTCTGGAGAGGCGCCAATGAGATCAAAATCTACTGTCAGCCCCCTCCATCCCCAAACTTCAAATGTCAAGAAACCTGCAGCTATTAACACTGTTTCCTGGATATGTCGTGAGCACCTCGGATTAACCGCAGTACACTAAGTGGGGGTTGGAGAGATGCCTTGGCACTTAGAGTACGCACTGCTTTTGCAGAGTGCCTAAGCGAATCAGTTCATTAACTGAATTACCTTCTTCAGTTTCTCTGGAGGGCCAGTGTCCTCGCCAAACCTCCAAAGCGGAAATCCTTCTGCCTGTACTGCTCAATGGGCTTCTATTAATGTCTGCCTTCTGGAAACATCTTCAAACATTCTCTCCTTGTCATTCCAAGGCCACCCCCTTGGTTCTAGCCTTCGGGATTGCTGAGTGGTATCCACACTCCATCTCCCCACTCACCCCCTGCCTCTGACTCCATCTCTTCCATGGGCTCCAAGGCAGCTGCCGTCACCCCTGCCCACCGGCACTTTCTATTGGGGACAGCAGCATCCCCATCTGTGATACTCCATGTGGGATGCTTAATGGGCAAACAGAAACGGGGCCAGCATGACCAGGAAACTAACCTTTAGATACTATTTCATCTCAACGCTCACTTCAATTAGTGGCCAACAGATAGCTCATAGCTACTACACTGAACAGTTCAACTCTGAAATACAAATGAAATGCAAATTCTACACCATTCCTTAGCGTCAAAGATAATGTCCACCCTCCTTCAGTTCACAGACAAGCCCTGAGCTGCACCTCTGTTCCTATAATTCCCCTTCAACCTTCTAGAAGAACCTTCCAAACACAAATGTGTCTGTGCTGTGGGTCAGCCATAGGACCCCCTGCGCTTCCTTGCTGGCAGGAGCTGAATTCACCCCTTCCACGCTCTTCCCACCCATCTCTCTCCTCCACCAGATAGCTCTGCCTGAACCCTCTTGACCCCTCCCACTGCCTGGTCTAGCCCGTGCTCCCTTCGGAGTGTCCCCACCCTGCTTAGGAGCTCTGGAGGGCAGAGGCTAGACTTTCGGAGTGATGTCACTTGGTTTCTACCATAAGTGTCAAACCACACTTCAGCCTGGGCCTCCAGGCATCTAGGAGAAAAGGGTCTTAAACTTGAATCATATGCCTAGCAACGGAAGTCAAATCCTTGATTCAAAATCTTAAAACAAAGGGAAGTGCCACTCAATGGTCCCTTGCCAAACTCCTGCCTGAGCCAAGTTATGGTTTTCATACTGACTGCATAGGATCTGTGTTCCGTTCCTGTCTGTATGACCTGTGTCCTATCCCTGTCTGTATGACCTGTGTCCCGTCCCTGTCTATATGACCTGTGTCCTATCCCTGTCTGTATGATCCGTGTCCCGTCCCTATCTATATGATCCGTGTCCCGTCCCTATCTATATGATCCGTGTCCTGTCCCGGTCTGTATGACCTGTATCCCGTCCCTGTCTCTATGATCTGTGTTCCGCCCCTATCTGGACCTCCTGGGTGACTTCTACACAGACTGGTTTTTTTCTGTCTCTGCTCACCCATCTGTGTTGTTCTCTGAGAATGAGGGAAATGCTTGCCCCAGACAGGAACCTTCTGTGACTACCTTCACACTGACTCCCTCTGACAGCATGCCTGGTAGCACCATAGAATCCTGCCTGGGGTCTGGCTTCGACGAGCTGTCTTCTGAGCAAACCAGCCCTTCCAGTTGTCCCCCCACAGCTTTCTCCCTCGTCCTGTCCCTAGCAGCACGTGCATCAAGCACTAAGCAAACCCAGACTGAAGGTCTGTGGAATCTAACAACACTGCTTGCTGGTTTTGTTTGTTGGTTGGTTGGCTCCTTTGTCTCCTTGCTGAAGTACTCATCCCTGCTCTCCGTGCTCATCCGTGCTCCCTGCATGCCACAGAAGTGCTCTGTCCCTGAGCTGTGTCCCCAGCCTTGATGCTGGCTGTTTATACAGATTCTAAAACTATTCATTCTTAACGCTTTGTGTTTCCAACATCTTAAAATCTTGGTTTTATAAAGTAACAATTAAAACACTGAAGAGAAAAGTTAAAGTATAGATAAACAAGAACCACAGAGAAGATGAAGGGTGCACACGGACAGAATAAAGCAATTAATACCAGGAGGTTAAGGCTCACAACATGGGGCATCCCAGAGCTATCTGATGACATGCACAATGCTTTGACCTTAAAGACTTGGGCAGGAAAAAAAGCAATATAGCCAATGAGACGGCTCTGAGGGTAAGGGAGCTTGCTGCCAAGCCTAAGGACCTGAG
This sequence comes from Ondatra zibethicus, assembly GCA_004026605.1. Classification (NCBI taxonomy): domain Eukaryota; kingdom Metazoa; phylum Chordata; class Mammalia; order Rodentia; family Cricetidae; genus Ondatra; species Ondatra zibethicus. Next base: position 26,172 of record PVIU01012501.1, on the reverse strand, counting down.
TTCAAGCCCCAGAACCTCATGGTAGAAGGAGAGAAACACCTCCTACAAGTTAGCATCTGATCTAGACGGACACACACACACACACACACGCACCAACAGCAGTAGTCATGTAACTAAATAAGTAAATGCAAAGTAGTGAGAGGGTTCTCAGCGATTCTCGGAAGCTGTTTGTCACCTGTTTTCTAGACGGAAATGCTTTTTTAATCAAGTAACAGTGACAATAATGGACTTGGTCATATCTCTAGATAATTTTCATCCTGAGAAGACTAGCATTCTGGCATCTGAGCATAGCAGGATCTCTGACACAACTGACATAGGAAATCTCAAAGGCCAGCATACACCTTCCATGTTAGAATTCTCCACGGATGCCAGTGCAGTCGATAAAAATGATTCCTAGTCCACTTCATGATACACATTTAGAGCTTAATTCTCCTTCTCTTACTTTGCCATTGGATAAAATGTTCCTCAAAGAATTAAAGGTCACAGAAAAGGGACTGTGGATACTCCAGACAAAACAGTTGCTGCCTTAAAGTTGTGTTCTCTAGAGACAGAATGGAAAGACGGTCTTCACTCTTTACAGGAAATGAACTGCTTCCTAGAGTGATATTTCATTTGTATTTTAATAACCAAAGCTTGCCTGAAGATCAGAAAGTAAGCAGCCGCCCTGACCAGCCTTACAGACCAGGCAGTGGTGGCACACACCTTTAATCCCAGTAGCCACACTAGTTTGCCATAGAAACCAGGCAGTAGTGGTGCACGCCTTTAATCCCTGCCGTACAGAGGAATAGAAGACATGAGGAGACAGCTCTCATACAGCCTCATTCTGAGATTCCTGGAGGCAGGATCGCCATTTCAGTCTGAGGCAGAGGTAAGAGCCAGTGGCTGGCCGCTTTGCTTTTCTGACCTTCAGGTTGAACCCCAGTTTCTGTCTCTGGGTTTTTATTAATCGTGCTACAGCTTCCTGTCTGCCAGGTGGCAATTAATCCACCCATGTATTGAGGGAGAGACCCTGTCTCCAAGTCCATGGTGGATGAAGTCCTGAGCAAAAGGACATGAGGCTGACAGATGGTTTCCATGCACAAGTCCTCACATGCACATTCATCCTACACACACACACACACGAATACATACAAACAACACACATTACATATACAAACAAAAATAGTAATTCACAGTCTAACTGTGATGGCTAATCGCAATGGCCATCTGGATGAGATCGAGAGTCAGCTGAGAGAAGGGTCTCTGGGTATGCCCAAGGCGGATTATCCTGAGAAGGCTGAGGTAGAAAGACTTGGCCACTGTGGGCGGCAGCATTCCCTGAGCTTGGTCCTGGACTCTGTACAAAGGAGAAAGCGATCTGAGTGGCAGCTCTCACCAGCTCTGATTGGCCGCTTCAGGTTCTGCTGCCCTGGCTTCATCATGATGGACTGCATCTTTTAGCCATGAGCCAAAATAACTTGTTTCTCAACTGAGGTTTTGGTCAAGGTATTTTATCATAACCACAGGAAAAATAACAAAACGCCAACCCAGATATGACAGGCAACAATCAAATTATAGACATTGCCCCTGACAACCCAATGACTTTTGCAGAAAGGGATTGCCTGGTTTGTTTTATCAGAGACCTAACAACACTGTGCCCAGCGGTCTTACCTCTGCAGCTAAGTAGTTCCCAGTTGCAAGATGTTTAAATCTGAACAGGCTGTTCCACTGTCCTGCACCTCCACGGCACGGATCGTGGTGAACCACCTAAAGAGGAGAGTTTCGGTGACAAAATGGTATCCACACGCCAGCCAGCAAGTGCCAAAAGCCAGAGTACCCTGCGGAGCGTGCCAGCGCATCGAACACGTATCATGAGGGCACAATGAGGGGGAGCAACAAAAGTCTCCAGCGGTGAGCAAGAGGCAAGTCCTGCTTCACTTGAGGATGCCAGTCCCTCACCTGTAAACACTGCCTTCCTGCAAAAGCCGTGTTTCCTATCAGAACGTGGTGGCTCACAAATAAATTCCCAGTACTTGGGCTGATGAAGTACAAGGATTTGCCAAAAAGTTCAGGGCCACTTTGTGCTGCAGGGTGAGTTCCAGGCCAGTTTGGACAATAAAGTGTGGCTCTGTCTGATACATATCACTATTAGGCTATGGAATCAGGATGGTTTAGACAAAACACCGGCTCCACACCAGGCACCCACAGGCTGCATGAAGCCCCTTCCAGGAGTTGCATAAGGATACTTCCAATTCACTTAGGAGAGCTGGCTGATTTCAAACCCGTGACTGTCCTCCTGCCTCAGCCTGGTGAACAGCACTCTTAACTATCTTGATTTCAATGGCATCCAAAGGGGAAAATTGGCACTATTCTCTGTGCCTGTGTGTTCTGTCTCGGCCTCCTCTAGCCATGGCTCAGGCAGTGCCACTGAGGTGCAGGGTTTCCGGTCCGATCGGCACTGATGAATACACGATGGAATTTTTTTCTCTTTTTAACCCCTTGATTTATTTGTTCTGTTTTATAATAGGTTGCATTGTGATGTGTTCCTTTCAAATCGGTCACAACCACAAAGAGATGTGTGTCGATTCACAGAAATCATTCCATGTTATGGACATGCCGTTAACGTCGCCCATAACAGCAAAGCCAATGGCCTAGCAATCTTTACCTTTTTGTCGAAATAATTAGTAAAAGCCCCCCCATAAAAGTGCATACCTCTATTTCCCAGAGTGCCTTAGAGCTGGTGGCTGAAGTTGCTGATTGACGTAAGGTTGTTCGAAGGAAAATGTGCTGTTTTTTCTCATAGTCATCACAGGTCAGAAACTTCTCTTGCTCAGCATGAAACAATCTCACGACATCACCCTGGAGAGACAGGTGAAGAAACGCTGACCTTCCGACAGCCGCTGGGACCAGCAAACAGGGGACCTGATAGTTCCTGACCTTCCAACACCTACTGGGATCAGCAAACAAGGGACCCGGCAGTTCCTGACCTTCCAACAGCCACCAGGACCAGCAAACAGGGGACCCGGCAGTTCCTTTCTGGCCTGGGCATTCTGAACTACAGGATCAGCCACGTTCCTCTACTGACTACGGGCACATTTCAGATTACCGGGGTTGGTGCTCAATGGAACACATGAGAATGGAGGTTTGTGCAGAGGGCTGACTTACCCCTTTCAATACGTCCTCTCGATAGGAGCTGAATTTCATGAATAAAGTAATTTTCCAGCTAGTGTTACAATTGACAGCATTCACCTATTGATGGAAACAAATGTTAAAAGACATAAGACAGTAGACTCTATATTCTGTACCAAAACATTACCATTTCAAGCAGGAAAAGAATAAAAAAGACAACATTGGACAATGAAGAATGGGCCTCAAAAAAAAAAACTTCTTCACGGGACCCTTCAAGACAGCTAGGACCAATGGAAGCCCAAGGGTGCTTGAGAGAATCAAGCACCAATGAAAGCAGGAGGGTGCTTGAGAGAATCAAGAAATGACATAATCTCCCTCCCTCCTCTCTCCCTTTTTTTCTTCTTCTCTCCCTCCCTTCCTCCCCCTTTTTCTCTCTCTCTCCTTCTCTCTTCCTCCCTCCCTCCACCTGGACTCGCCTCTTTGCACCCGGGGTTGTCCAGGAGCTCCACATTGCTGGCGTGCAGGGGCTGCCCAGCGTTTACGGGCATCAGAACGACTTTATCTCCGACGACGATCTGGGAATCAGAAACAAATCGTGATGCTCTGTGAAGCTGGAAACTCCCCAGCAGTGCTCACCAGCCACCTGCCTCCTGGTCCCGTTATTCTACACACTGTGATTTGACTTCTCTCCCCGAGAAGCATGTTCAAATACATGACCATGCAATCACATCCTCTGGTGACTCCCAAACCCTACTCTTCACTAGTCTCCATATCAGCTGGGGATCTGCAAAGGTCAGAATTAGGCTATTTTCTTTCCCAAAAGACCTTGCAGCCGACACAGTGAAGGTGGCTGCCAGGACACTCTGTTACTCAAGCATCAGAATCTCATCAGGGCAGCTGAGAACACATCACTCCATGCTCCCTCCCCACCCAAAGGCTGTGCTCCCTCCCCATCGAAAGCAAGTCTGGTTAACCACTTATCCCAAATCTCAGAATTATGGAGCATCTGATCTCTGGGTTCAGGAACTACAAGGCAGGGCATGGCCTGTAAAAATGGAGGCTTTGTCTGGTTGGGAGCATTTGGTTCCTTCTTACTGAAGATGTCCAAAACCAGAACTGTAGGAGCCCATGTTTCTATTAAAATAAGAATTATCTGGGTTCCAGGGGAAAGTAGTAAAAAAATCTAAGACTGTGCTTACATTCACCTGCGTGATAACGGCAGTGTCTACTTTACCTGCATACATATGTATATCTAATTCAATTTGAGGGAATTAAAATTACCTTTTCTTAATGGCAAAAACAGTGTGATTTTAGTAACGGGAGAGACTTAAGCTACTTAAGCTCTTGTTTGTTTGTTTTCTAAGATTTATTTATTTTATATACATATAGATGAGTGTTCTATCTGTATGTATGAATTTTTGCCAGAAGAGGGCATCAGATCCCACTATAGATGGTTGTGAGCCACCATGTGGTTGCTGGGAATTGAACTTAAGATCTCTGGAAGAGCAGTCAGTGTTCTCAACTACTGAGCCACCTCTCCAGCCCTCCTTAATTTCTTTAGAAGACAGTAATGTGGCATCTACTTTCCCAACTGTGGGGCTTTCCCACTCTGAAGCAGAATCAAAACTTTCCCTTTGGGTGTTTCACACCAATTACATATTAGAACAATTAAAGATTAGTTCTATATGTAAACAAGAAAACAGCTGGGACTGACAACATCTCCATGTACCTTAACCAAAACACAGGCTCACATTTTCAACATCATGTGACCCTAAGTGGATACTGTTAAGGAGTTGTGTTGACACAAACTGTATCTTGAGATCCACGTGTGTCCCAGAAGCCTCGAGTTCACTAGCCAAGCACAGGAAGGCTGCCCTTGGGTTTGCAGGCTGACCCCCCCCCCACTGTTTGCAGGGTGGATCTCTGGACCTCATCTGACCTTCCAGATACGGATGCCGGCAAATACTCAGATACAGAAAATTACGATAAGTAAGTCTTTTTTTTAGATAAGAGGGGCTTAAGGGGAGCTAGGAAAACAATGTGTATAAAAATAGTCTGTAATCTTGGGGAACTCACATTACTAGATACATGTTAAACTATTCTCAGAAGAGTGGGGCTCCAGGCCTGAGCTGCTGACATAGCCAGGCACAACCGAAGGGTGAGGCCCTTTTATTTTACATGTTACAATCCCAAAGCACTTCTGTCAGGTCTGTGTCGCGGTCATGTCACACTCAAGCTGGGATGTCGCTGGTGACAACGCCACCTGCGGCTGGCAGTCCCCGCGGCTGGCGGTCCCTGCTTTGCAGCGTTGCGTGGGACAGTGAAACGCACCTCACCAGGGGACTCAGAACGCCAATGTTCTAGCTCCATCTCTGCTACCAATGTCAGGCTCACCGCTTTACAAAATCGCAAAATCTGCTTGCCATATAGAGTCCCTCGCTAAAGCATCAGAATTTCCTCCTGACTGAAAAAAGAATCCCACCTCTTCGTGCTTCTGAATCTACCATCAGAAAGGACGTTGTCTTCTTAGGTCAAGACTGAGAATGAAAGAGTAGCTGCTCAAACAGAAAGAGGATCGTGGGAATGAAATATTGATGTTTTCTGCTCCTGGGAGTCGTCAGTGGTTTTTCTAGTAACTTAGCAGCAACCAAGGACTTCCTATATAACTGAGAGTGTAGGGACCTATGCACCCGTTTCCCCCAAACCACGTATCCCTACCTCGTGCACTGAGTACTCCAGGTTGCCCTCTGCATCACTCTCCACTTGAACTTGAAGGACTTCTTGTTGAATGCACACACCCCAATCACTACTTCACCCATTGCTAAATAGCAAACTATAATTTTAAAATTCCTCTGAACACTGCAATTTCCTCTTCATATACTTATGTAGAAGCTCAGTCATGATTAAACCACTCAAAGAGACAGTATTTGCAACTGCCTTCAACAAACTACAGTAGGCTGACGTTTCAGAACGCTGTCTATTCCTAGCCAAGAACATGAGAGTCACAGACAAGTCCGTGTGCAGCTGATGCAGGCTGTGGGCATGCCAGCCTTCCTTGGCGACCTTCACCACACACAAAGCCACACAGAGGTGAACGACACAGTGGCAGTTTCAGAAGAAGGTGGAGGGCTGTTGCAGCAGGGACTGGTGAAGTGCATCCAGATGAGAACAGCTTAAGGCATCGTGGGCGGCCACAAAGACAGGGGTCTGAGTGAAAGGCTTTGTTTTGTTTCAATTTTCTATTGGAACCAACTGTCTAAAGTAGTTGGTTACATTCAACTCTCGCCTGATACTATCAACCGGACTTGCAAACAACGAGAAGAGGAAAAGGGAGAAATAGGCAGAGGGAACCATGGAATTCACAGCAACCCGAGAGCCAAGCCTCGTTTCATCGGGTCATCGTGTTCTTTCATAGTTTGAGCTGAGGATTTGTTTGATTTGATGTTTCATTTTCATGAACCACCTATAGAGGGCAACGTGGGAGTTGGGGGCTTGGGGACAGCATTACAAGGTAAGTGGGTGGTTCACAAACTGCATTTCAGCCCTTGACTAATCGAGAGTTGACTGTAATTAACTACACATTCAGAATAAGGATGCACCATGCTCACTGCACACAGCACTTAAGGTCTAAAGTGGGGGGGGGGCAGCACTGGGTTCCCAAGAAATCCAACATGTCCCTCATGCCATGCACCTCAAGATCTCAAGCCTTACCTAAGGAAGACATCACCAGAAAATCTATTAACCCAATTAAACCATGGCGCTCATGTCCTGTGGAATTGAATTGCCACTTTAAAACTCACTAGAAAAAGAGATTCTCTATAAAAAGAAAAAAAAAAAGGAAGACATTTCTAACACAAGAAATACTTCCAGCCACACTAAATATGTAACCAAGGTACTGACTGTGAAAACTCTGGTGGACAATCACATCTGCACCTCAGTTAGAATTCACATCACCTTTTCCACACGGCAAGGGTCGATCGTCTGGCACTTGGTAAGGAGTTCTACTTACAAGCCTGCCTTTACCGAGCATCTTCCTAGGGCTAAGGACTACCCCCCAAAATATCAGCTTGTTAGCCTGTAAGCATACCAGTCAGTAGGCTGGTGCTGAGGCAGGAGGACCAGCACACGTTTGAGGCCAGCCTACCACGCCCAGCAAGTGCCAAGTCCAGCAGGAATATAGTGAGATGCCATCTCAGTAAATAAATAAGATGAAACAATGGTTCCTATGGAATTATTTCTCATTTCTTCCTCTTCTACAAAATAATAGAAAAGATCTATGTCAGTGGTTCTCAACCTGTGAGTCACAATCCCCTTTAGGGCTTGAATGACCCTTTCACAGGGGTCACCTAAGACCATCCCACCAAAAAACACAGATGTTGACATTATGGTTCATAACAGGCATGATTTTATGGTTGGGGTCACCATAACCTGAGGAGCTGGGTTAAAGGTCGCAGCATTTGGAGGTTGAGACTGCTCCAATGACAGCCTCACGGTCTTTGGAACGGTCATTAACAAGGAGCAGCTGTCCCAGCCCCTCAAATGCTGCTCCTCCGTGACAGCACTGTGAGGCGTTAGCTGTGGAGGTCTTGAATGGACCACTGTCACGGCTCTCTGGGTTTCCCAGTTCACTCACAAGTCTAGGAGCCGCAGTGCCCTCTTCCCTGAAAGCAAGCTCAACCCTGAGTAAGCAGGAAAGTAACCTGCCTCTGAGAATGCTTCACACACTCTGGCTGGAGATGACTCTCACTTGAGCTGAACTCTGTCCCGTGATTTCTGAGCATGGTGTATATTATAAACAAATACATTTAACCTAGTAAAAAATGCTAATGCCCAATGTTAGAAAGTACAATGACACATATGTGCTGAATTGCCACAATGCAACCCATTATTTCATAACTTAAGTAATTCAGAGAGTTAGCTGGCTGAAGGCTGTGTTTCCCTTCTCTGTGCTTCTGAGCTCTCTAAGAGCGGTATGCGCTGTCTGTGTCCCTCTTGTCTGAGACCCCAGGCTCACGTACATTATCACCCTCGCTTCTCAGCTTCCAGAAAGGGTGGATGTAGAACCAGGACCCTTCATTCCCGGCAGCGTCCAGTGACACACGCATGGCGTTCTTCTCCAGTAAAGCGGGTAACCTCTTGTTGACAGTCAGGTATTTGTTGCTTTTTATATGAAGCAGCTGCGGGAGAAAGATGTGCGTTAGAGCCTGTACCCATGGTCTCCTCGGGTAGTCATAGTCATAAATTGGCATGCCAGCTCATGCTGAAGACTGCACACGGCAATATTTGAAGGCGTAGACCCACTAACTTCCCAAGCTGCCTGCCTGTCTCCTCCTCGCCTCCACCCCAAGTTCTGCTTCAAGGATGATGGTGACTGCCTAAAGAAGACATACTTGGAGACAGTACCTCTAGCCACTGAGAAATAACAGACTAGCACCAGGCTTTCCACAAGAAAAAAGACCTGGAGGGCCCCAGAATCTCACCCATTTCCAACACTTGTACAGCCACACAAGCAGAATCTGCCAAAGAACATCAAAGCCTGCGAGAAGGTACAGACCCACTCCATGCCCTAAGCTCCTCCGCCCACCGACAGCAAGAGTTCTCTCTCTCTGGAGCGTCAAATGAGTCAGGAGAGCTTGACCCCACCTCTGAGATGCGTGCAGGAGGACCATTGCCTCTCCCCTCTCCACAGATGCCGTGGGCAGTCTTCCCAAAACAAAACCTCACTGGGTTGAACTATGCAGACAAAGTAAGCTTCCCATCTACTTCCAAAAGCATTCAAAAGAGAAAGGACATTTCAGCACTCACACGGTGAGGCAGAAGTTATTTCAAAGTAAAATGGCAAATTTTTAATTGAAAAAAGAATCATCTTTGTGCAAACCTCCAGGTCCCACCCTTGGTCCTGACTGTACTGCTAAAGGCATGGACACCCACGAGTCTGGGCGGCAGCTCGGCTGATCAAGTCCTGCCTTATAAGCATGGGGGCCTGAGTTCAAGTCCCAGATTAAAGAGTCAAGTGGGATCAGGAGGCATACCCTTGCAAACCCAGCGCTGGGGACGCACATCCTGGACTCCCTGGCATCAGCCTAGCTGGATCCACAAGTCCAGGCTGTGAGAGACTTAGCCCCCCAAAACAGTGTGGGGCCGCTCCTAAGAACAACATCTGAGACGAGGCTGCCTTCAGGCTTCCGGGCTCACATGCACACACACACACATGCCTGCACACATGCACATGCTCACACACACACTCTATACACACCCACGAGACTGCACACACGAGTGTGCATGCTCACATGCGTGCACGCACACATACATGCATGCATACATGCACATGCTCACACACACTCTACACACACCCATGAGACTGCACACACAAGTGTGCATGCTCACATGCATGCACATACATGCATGCACACGAACACACACACTTCACACACAGATACTCATGCACCTGCACATGAACACACATGCCCCCATGCACTTGTACACACACACACACACACACCCTCAAGCCTGAGTGTGTACCTCCAGGATCCATGTCAAAGCACAAAGCACAGCCCCTAAGACAAGCATTTGTACTTGAAGTACTTGAGAAGGAGCTTAAGTGAGTGTCCAGAGTGAAGAGACATCTCTGGAAGGCTACTTAGGGGCTGCAGTCCCACCAGGCCAAATGCGAGAGGCTGGAGCTAACCCTGTCCTGTGGGAACAGCTCTGCCATGCCCTCTGGCACACTGCCACTGGTCGATGACAAAACACCAGGAGACATTCTTCTTTAAGGCGGCCTTATAAAGCACCTCATTGTGGTGGTTACTGTAAGGAACCTGTGCAACCACTGTTTACCATTTTAGACAGTGTCCTCTTTATGTGCCCTCGAGAGAAACACTTTCCTGGTCTCTCTTCTGGGAATGGCTGTGCTTCTAGACTCCAGATGGGTGCTATACTGTAGACTTCCACTACCAGGGCTATGGCAGCCCCTTCCTATGGCCAAGCAGCAGCAGCAATGCTTTGGGCTGGGGTCAGCGGCAGCAGCAGCAATGCCTTGGGCTGGGGTCAGCGGCAGCAGCAGCAATGCCTTGGGCTGGGGTCAGCAGCAGCAGCAGCAGCAATGCCTTGGGCTGGGG
>PVIU01012501.1:0-15846 GCA_004026605.1 Ondatra zibethicus | reverse complement strand
TGTCCAGCTGCCCAATATTTTCCCTTTGACCCAGCTGCCTCCCTTGAGGACTGGGGCTTTATCTCCCCACAGGCTGTGTTTCTTGGAAAAGGTCTCACGTTCTTTTTGGAACAAGGTGGGGCACTTACTAGCAAACAAACAACAAAAAAAGCCTAAAAGACCCAAATGAAGCAGGGGAAAGGAATGCAGCCGAGATAAATCAGAGTGTGCGCACTGACAATGAAGACTGAAAGCCAAGGAAGACCACCTGTACAGTATGAAAACTTTCCTCCCCACCCCAGGGAGAAGATGTGGCTCCAACAAGGTGTTGGAGATTAGATCATCATAGTTACCGTTCTCTTATGATCTGGCCAAGCCATTTCCAATACAAGACTTAGACTCCTTAGGATAGAATGTTTATTAAAACATTTAGCATATGTTCCTTGCTTAATACTGTTTATGCTGGTTGTAATTCTAATCTTATACTTGATATCTGTTCCTAGTGTATATTGTTTTGTATCGGGTTTGGAACTCTCTTACTTAAACAAAAGGGCGAGGTACTGCAGGAGCGACTTCCGCTCCTTCAGCCAATAGCCTTTAAGATACCAGCCCACTTGGGCGTGGACTTTTTCCGCTTTCAAAAGCAGCGGTAGCTGTGAGCTCTCTCTTGCTTCCGGCTCCGCTTCCAGCTGCTAGACTCTGGTCCTGTGGCACAGAGGGCTGTTGTCTAGGACGGTGATCTGGAAGTTTCCCCTCTACGAGCACCAGCCCGTCCATCTGAAGGACTGTATTCCGGGCCTTACACACCCTCTTGCACAGTCTTGCCTTTGGTAACTCAGGCCCATCTAGAGATCAGTTTTCTGTGTGCCTGCACGGATAGCCTATGTCCAGGGCTTGCAGGCTGGCACCATGGGGCTTGGCACCAGATGCATTCAATACACACGTGGTACAATGGATGTTCACAGGAAGCTTCATCCTAATTATCATCCCCACCAAAGGACAAACACGATACCCCAAATGTTTCCTACAGCTTGGCATGTGAGTAATTTGACAGGTCACCCCTGAAACACTTCCCTCTTTGAGGACGACATGGAGACTTACTTGTATAACGTTGCTGTATTTCACGATTTCTCCCAAAAGTTTCCTGTTCTCTGATTCATTCTGTTTTTGTTCCAGTTCCGCAGCATGCTGCAAGGGGGCGACCCAGTATTTAGTGTGGAGACAGAAAGCAGAGAAGATGACTTACGAAGTATTCTCAGTAACAAGAATACATCAGACAGGCTGTGTTACTGGGGAGTTGGAACGGTGGTGGGGGGAGGGGATGAGACAGGGTTTCTCTGTAGGGCCCTGGCTGTCCTGGAACTCACTCTAGACTAAGCTAGACTCGAACTCAGAGATCTGCCTGCTTCTGCCTCCCAAGTCCTGGGAACAAATGTATGCACCACAATGCTCAGCAAGGAAGTTTTCTGCTATTGAAGGCATGTTTACACTAGGCTCCCGGATCTGCCCCGACACCAAGTGTGGCAACTTTGCAGTCTGTGCTGAATGAATACAGCCAGACCTGTCTTGGGCTATTTGTTTCTACACTGAAAATGTCACTTAAGTAGAAGCCTCTTTGGAGCTAGGAACTTTTCTGTGATGGGACGTGACAGTGTTAGAAAAGCAGGCGAATTAAAATCTCAAGTATAGCTTTCAATTCTGAGAGCACATTGAACTTAAATGATACAAAACTTAGTACTAGCAAATTCAAACTCAGTCAAAAGAAAATCTTTTATTTTCTCCATAGACTGATGGGGGGAGTACTATATGGAGTAAACTATAATTATTAGATTTAATGGTCAGGGGTTTTTAATTCCTTTTCAGCTCAGTGAGCAGTTTAGAATTAGCCTGGCACACCTTAAAAAAAAAAATAACAGTGGGGACGTTTTGCCCACAGGCCAGGAAATAAGTAGGTACGCCTTGCAACCGACAACTATGTACCTCTGCACTGTGCCTCAGGTCTATCTGAAATCTCTGCCTGCTGGTGAAATCAACAAGCCGGGAGGCCAAGTGTCTGCTTGTTATTGCTGCTCTCAGGCCAGCCTCAGAGGAAGATGGCGGCTGCTCACCTGGAGCTTCTTCAGCAAGGCGGCCTCCGTGTGGTCTCCCTGCTTCGCCTGCTTGGCTTTCCAGTATTGCTTCTGGGCAGAGTATCGGTTCATAGGGCACACCTTGAAGAGGCAGTCTGGGAACAGACAGAGCGGTGGAACTAAGGCTGCGGGCACTCTCCAGACACCCTTTGCAAGCCTAGTCTGCGGTACTGGAATCCCTTAGCATCTGGGAGGTCATTCAAAGGTCATGTCACAGTCGTCCGCTGAATAGGTCTTAAATTACTCTATAACATCCTTTTCAAATACCTAGTTAGACTTCATTAAAACAGATAAGTCTTCATGAGGGTTTCAGGAAACATTCCAGCTAGTGTGATTCATGAGGAAGTTAACCCAGTGACCATATATTCTTCCTAGTTTGGTTGGCTTTGGATTTTTTGAGACAGGGTCTCATATAGCTAGCACAGGCTGAACTCCATCTTACTAGGTAGACAAGGATGATCATAGGCGACCCTGGTGGTGATAGCTCAAGCGTAATTCTCTCCCTGGCGGGAGAAGCGGGCTCAGAGTCCTCCATGTGCTGGTGGCCTCCTAGGATTATGGGGTGATCTCAACATAAAATATAGGTCAGCTCCCAAGGTCTACAGCGTCCTGGATGCTCCTCCTGTTTGGTGATAAAATGCTCTTCCTAGCAGCTGTCCCATCGGCCACAGGCAGGGAGAAGGGAAGGATAGCTGCGTGCTGCCCAGCTCACCTCCTCTTACACGCTCCAGGATCCCAGCCAGGAACCCTGCTGCCTGCCTCATATGAGGTCAAACACACAAAGGCCAAGCACTCATAAAAGATAAAAAAAAAAAAATTCTGGCAGGCATAGTAGCACATGCCTTCAATCACACACAGCACTTGGGAGGCACAGGCAGGCAGATCTCTATGAGTTCAAGGTCAGCCTGGTCTACCTAGTAAGTTCCAGGACAGCCAGGGATACAGAGTGAGTTACAGGACAGCCCGGGCTATGTGGAAAGACTGTCTCAAAAAGACATAAAAAAAAAAAATAAAGAAAAAAGAAACAAACAAACAAACCAAAAGAAAAAATTCCTTTAAAGAATCTTACTTTGTTTTAATAAATGTGTTACTATTTAGAGTCAGTCTCACTTTTCAAGTGTGTATCAAAAAAACAAAATTCAGTCGAATCAAATATCCCTTCAGCTGCACGCTCAACTATCCTAGCGGTGTGAGCTGACCGGGGCTGTGGTGGCTGAGCAGGAAAGCCCCGCGCTCGCAGATGTGAATGTCTGGTCCTGAGGGAGTGGTGCACCTGACAGGGATTAGGAGGTGTGGCCTTGTTGGAGAAAACATGGCGGGGGGGGGGGGGGGGAGCCTTGGGGTTTCAAATGCTTAAGCCAGGCCCAGTGTCTCTCTTTCTCTGCCCGCAGCCTGTGGATGCAGACGTAGAACTCTGGGTTATGTCTCCAGCACCGTGTCTGCCTGTGCTGCCCACCATGAGGATGACGGACTAAACCTCTGAAACTGTAAGCCAGGCCCAGCAAAAGCTTTCCTTTGTAAGAGTCGCCGTGGTCAGTGCCTCTTCACAGCAATAGAGCAGTAAAACAAGGAGAATGGCTAAGATTTTTAAGAAATTAAAAGTAGGAGATGTAATGACCTTATAATTCTATGCATAGAGTCTCTTTTTATGTGTTTATTTGAACACTGTGGAAGCTAGAGAGTAACTTGTGGAAGTTGGCACTCTCCCTCCACCTTGTAAATTGCAGAAACAGAACGCACCAGGCTTCACAGACAGCCTTCCCCCACCAAGTCATCCCGCCCCACAAACTCTATCAACTGCCCCGTTTTCATATACAGAAAATTAACTCATAATTTCTAACTTTATACTAACGTGAAGCTGAAGAGATGGCTCTGTGGTTAAAAGACCCCCTGTTCTTCCAGAGGACCCGAGTTCGGTTCCCAGCACCCACACTGAACAACTCAGAACCAAACATCTGTAACTCCAATTCCAAGTGATTGGGTGCCCTTTGGACTCCCACAGGTACTGCACTCATGTGTGAGCGAAAACACACACACACGTACATACACACATACACACACACACACACACACACACACACACATCTAAATAAAAGTAATTTTAAAGCCCTGTCTCAAAAAGCCAAATCAATCGATCAATCAATAGATAAATAAATAAATAATTTTAAGAAATACTAATATGAATAAAAGTTTGTTCATTTGGCTTGGCAGTGCTAAGAATTGTACTCAGGGCCTTGCATGCACTATGCAGACACTAAGCTATAGATTCCCTCACTAAGGTTTACCACTGAGATATAACCCTAGTCCGAGAATGGATAGTTTACATGGGGTAGAACACAGACACCTTCACAACGCTAAGCCAGGTTGAAGACCATCGCAGCTGCAATGTGACTCAGATGTACCTGGCGCATGCCCGTGAAGACCAAAGGCTACAGTTGAGACATGTTGTCCTTGGCAGCATGTCCTGTAAGGCTCAGAAATTATTTCCTACATATTAGCAATTACAAAGAGGGTTACACAAAGTTTTTGAAACACAAATACTAAGGTTGCCCATGAGCAACCATGAAAGAAGTTCTGTGAGTTAGTGCTGTAGGTTATTTCGGCAAATATGAAGCTGGTGACAGAACTACATTGTCTTGGTGCAGCAAAAACACAAGTTGATGTTCAGGCAGAACAGAGCCCTCTGATCCATGGCGGTCCTCAACTCATTCCCTTGTGAAAAAGGAAGCGATGGGTACAGATTCCTAGCATCGTTCGTCAGGAAGGGGTCTTTTGACAAAGAAAATACTTTGGGGTAAATTCTGCAATGCCCCAATGCTACTCCTTTGAAATGGCATCTTTGGGTAGCTAGGAAAATGTCTCTATAGACAGCATTGAGGCCTGAGTACCCTGGCTGAATGGGTTAGGAAACACCAAACACTCAACCGTGCTTACTGTAATCCGCAGCGGGAGTCCTGCCTCTCCCTTGGGTGCTATGACTCAGACCCCACCCTCAGGAAGCTCACTGTGGCCTTGAAGTTTCCCGGGAGGGTCTCTGGAGAAGGTGCCTAAAGACTGCTCCTTGGGAATCTCCCACGGGTGACAACTCGTGTTATGTCAGTAAATATGCAGGAGAGTTGGGAGTGCAAGACAGTTTGGACTGACAGAACATAGGCCAGACACCTTCTGTGGAAAAGTTGTTACTGGGGGTGTGGTGCTTACGTGTGACCAGTTTTCTCTCACTGCCTCCTCTAGAGCATGTTCGGGAATATATAGTAACCTTGAGCTGGTCAGATGTTTTGTCCAATTCTAAACTTACTGCCTAACAAAAGTGTTAACAACATCTGCCGACTCCTAATTCCCAGCAGTGCTGAGACAGACAGAAAGATAATCCGTGTGAAATCTCTGTGAACTTTAAAGCCTGTCATAAATGTGAGGCCGTATGATGAATGCTGCCTCCTTCTGTCAGTCAGGGCCCCATGAAGACGCAGAGGTGACTAAGCCCTCAGCAAGTGGCAAAAAAGCAGCAATTTAGGTCCAACCTGAAAACAGCCCAAGAGTGTGCAATTAACATCATGTCCACCCTTTCAGTGGAAGACGGCCCTGTGCATGTTTGTACAAAGTTCTTGAAGTCTCTGCAACACAGTGGCATCGAGCAGAGGAAACACTTGCCACTGTCTAGTAAGTCAAATGCGCAGTTTCTGTCACAATACCAGCGTGGGTGGCACCTCAGACAGGCCTTCTTCTTCCTGTTGGCAGAACTTGGCTAGTTCAGAGTCACCCAGACCTAGGCAGACCTTTCCAAACCTGCTGTCAAAGTTAGCTCTCCAGAAAGCTGGGGCGACACACCTAATCCAAGCACTTAGGAGGCTGAGGCAGAGGATTGCCATGAGTTTAAGGCCAGCCTAGGCTACAGTGTGAGACCCTGCCTCAAAGCCTCAAAAAAATAAAATACAAAACAAACAAACCCGCTAAAGCTAGCTCCCCAAATTCCTGGATCTGTCCATTCTCTCAACTTGAAAGGCCCCCTTCAGAAACTAGCTCAGAGCCCCTTTTTAACTAGACAGCAGGCTCCACATCATTTCAAGGCTCAATGCATTAAATTTTAAAAAAAAAAAGGAAAATGAAAAGTTTGCATCATAGAGTAATCATGAAAAGCATAAATAAAAGGAAGTGATTTGAGTTTAATTCCTTCACAAGTTCAGCCTTCACCTAGGAGGCCAATAATCTGCAGGATCACAGAGTCTCAGGACGAGTCAGTAAGGCACGACAGCTCACCAAGTCACCACCAGGTCACCACCAGGTCACCACCAGGTCAGAGGAGCCACAGCTCAACGTCAGGACTTCTTTTCTATCCACCTTGGAACAGTGGTTCTCAACCTCAGCAATCCTACATATCAGATATTTATAATACGATTCATAACAGTAGCAAATTACAGCTCTGAAGTAGCAATGAAAATAAGCTTATGGCTGGGGTCACCACAACACAAGGAACTGTACTAAAGGTCAAAACATTAGGAAGGCTGAGAACCAAGGTTGTGCTTTGGGAGAAAATAAAGCCACCGGACGCAATCACTTCAGCTGCGTTTTAAACATGTGTGGAGGGAAGACCCTTGAAACCTCTTCACGGTGTGTAGCAGAAACTCCACACTGGATGACACCAAGCCCCAGAACTAAACACACACACACACACACACACACACACACGCACACACGCACGCACACTTGAAGCCCTGTAAATCCAGCAGGAAACCAACCAACACCTCCACTTCCTGCAGCCACCTACTCAAGTCTGAAGTGTTTTGCTTTGTACTCCTAAAATATTTGCCCCTGAGGCTGTTTCTGTCCCCCAGAAACCACGTCAGCACTCCAGTCAAGACCAGCGTGTAAACCTCAGTGCGTCTTGCCAAGGGTGGAGGGGAGCCATGCTTTCTCACGCTCCTCCTTCTTAAAGATGTCTTAAGGCTTAAGTGAAGTAGCGCATATTAACCCGTCAGCAAGACTGTCTTTCACCAAGTCAGACAGCCCCCTAATACTGTCCCTTGCTGCCTTGTAGGATGACCTCATGCTGACTAGGGGACCTGGCAGCTGAGACTTCTCTCCCAGCACAGAGACGAAGGTGTGAACGGCAAGGTTCTGGGAATGTTCTTCTCCTCTTCAGAAGGGATGCAGCCAAGGCCAGTGGTCTTCCCCATGACAAATGAAGTTGTTAGAGCAACTTTGGGAAGGAGACAGGAAGGCAAGAGGCCAGTCTGCAACAGCGACTCATTTCAGAGCTGGCCATGGGACGGTCAGAGCTGGCCGTGGGATGGTCAGAGCTGGTTGTGGATGGTCAGAGCTGTTCACGGGATGGTCAGAGCTGGTCACAGGATGGTCATAGCTGGTCATGGGACGGTCAGAGCTGGTCGTGGATGGTCAGAGCTGGTCGTGGATGGTCAGAGCTGATCACGGGACAGTCAGAGCTGGTCGTGGATGGTCAGAGCTGGCCGTAGGATAGTCAGAGCTGGTCATGGGATGGTCAGAACTGTTGTGGGACAGTGCTATGAGACAGTGGTCTTTTATCCTGTTGCTTATATTATTTTTAATAAAACCCTGATTGGCCAGTAGCCAGGCAGGAAATATAGGCGGGGCAATGAGAATTCTGGGAAGAGGGAAGTTTCAGCCTCCTGTCGTGACCCAGCCGCAGAGGAAGCAAGATGCGACTGCCTAGACAAAAAAGGTAACAAGCCACGTGGCTAACACAGACAAGCATAATGGGGTAATATAAGTTACAAGAGTTAATAAGAAGCCTGAGCTAATGGGCCAATCAGTTTATAATTAATGTAGACCTCTGTGTGTTTCTTTGGGACTGAACGACTGCAGAACCAGGTGGGACAGAAACCTCTGTCAACAGGACAGTCTGCCACAGCGCTGTAACTCTGCTTTTACGGCAGTCTAAGAAACTCATTTTAGAACGCACTGTCTACATCAAACTCTCAAAGTTGAGTAGTTATCAGAAAGAGTAGGTTCAAGTGTGGAACCAAACCTCTCCCTTGGCCCTGCCTAGAGAGGCTGCAAAGGCCATGAGGAACAGACAGCCTGCCTAAGAAACACTAAAGTTCATCACAACACATTTTGGGCCAGCACCTGTGAAAAGAGCAGTCTCCTTCCTCCAGCCGAGAGCCAGCTGTGTTACCACGAAAGGGAAGAGAAACATCTTTATAGCTCCAGGCTGTGCAATGCTAATGTGTTAAACCTCAAAGGGGACTCAGATAAAATCCAAAGTCCTGTTCTCTGAGGTAAAGGAGCGAAAACTCAGAGCTTGGGTTGTCAAGGTTCTTCCTGATAAGCCTCCACGTTGTGCTTGCGGACAAGATCAACCACAACACAGGACGTTTGAGTACCCTGGCAAACAACTGCTTGTATTAGGCACCTTTCCGTTACTGCAACAGAACATCTGAGATAAACACACTAACAATGAGTGCAAGTCCTGCTGCCTTTGGATCTGTGGCGCCGCCATGAATCATGGTGGGAATGTGTGATGGAGGGAACCATCACACCTCACAGAAGGCAAGCAAAGAGAGGGGCAGGAAGGGGTGGGGGCAACAGCTGCCCTTCCGTGGTGGACCAAGCGCCTAACTTCTTCGCTAGGCCCCACCATGGACTTCTCTCCTTCACCGCAGAGCCACGCACTGGGGACCAAACATTCTATACACAGGTCTCAAGGGGGCATTCAAGATCCAAACTATAGCACTGACCTTGACGGTAAAGACAGTATTGTCATGTTTGTTCCCTTGAAACGGCTGACGGCCAGCAAACACTGTGTAAACTGTGAAGAGTATTACGAACTGAAAACAAAAGGCCTTTCCTCCTCATTCTTGAGAGTTAGTCAGGGTCACAGAAATGAAAACACAGTTCTAAAGCCCATGAAGTGGCTAAGGAGTAGATCTGGAATTTGAACCAGGAGCCTCCAAACCCGATTCAATATGCAGTGATGAGTCAGAGCAATTACTCGCATGTTTGTTCACGTTGAGGCAAACTGTCTCATGTTAAACGTTGTTCTTAATTCTACCTGTGCATCTTGAGGTCATTCAGAACCAGCTGAAACCAGCTTCCACCACAAACCTTGTGTCCCCAAACAGAATTCTTCTGAGTTCCGCACTTCAACTTTCATGTCAGCATAGCAAGGTCCAGGTCTATTGTCACCACAATAGATGTGACTCCTCATTTAACAGCAGATTCTTAATGTGACCAACAAGGACAACCCGTGGAAAAATACTGGCAGACGGTAAGAATGGATCGCTTCTCCTCCATCCTCCTAAAACCATCTGACACCAAAAACTTTCAGATAAAAACTGTAGGATAGATTCACATTTATACACACGTGTGTGCAATAGTTATGGTGCATTAAAAGAAACTGATGAATGTTTCTAGGGGAGTTTTGTTAATGTGTATATACTAAAATAAATGCAAATGCATCAATGAGAATGCTGCAAAATCTTACTCTTCTTGAGATTAATTTCCTATTCAAATGTTAATGAACAAATACTCAGAAGCAAAGCTTCATTCAGATCAGAAGAGAAACAGAATTTAAACACATTATGGATAATTTACATTCCGGTTAAGGTTTGGATTCCAACATTCAACAGACCATGTCAATGGACAAGCAGCATTTGTGCTCAGGAAAAACACACAATGAATAATTGTTTCAATTAGTTTTCCCACTCTAGGGATGTCATGATCACAATGACAACTTAAAAAATGTGTAATGGATGAATTGATTTCAGGAATCAAATTTCATTAAACAAATATAAAAGATAAAAGAAAACAGAAAGGAAACTGAATTTATATACATACATCTATATATGATACTCATTAAGTGTGTGTGTGTGTGTGTGTGTGTGTGTGTGTGTGCGCGAGCGCACACGCGCGCGCCGTCTATGGCAAAAATCAACCCATTCAATCCTAACTACCCCCCCTTTGAATGGGATAGAAAAGATCTAAAGAATGGGGGAAGTAGAGGGGAGTGCACTTACTCTTTTGTATTTATGATAAATTATGGATTTATAAACTTTAATATGTATACTCATGCATGTGCACTGGGTGTCAGTACAAAACATATTTACTTCTGAAAGTTGCAATAAAGCGTTCAATGGGACCAGAGAGATCGCTCAGTGGTTATGAGTGATTGCTACTCTTGCAGAGGACCTAGGTTCAGTTCCCAGCATCCACATAACAGCCCACAACCATCTGTAACTCCAGTTCAGAAGATTTGATGCCTGCTTTTGACCTCTGTGGGCACTATGCACAAACAATGCACATACATACATGCAGACACTCATATGCATGAAGATAAAAATGCATAAACCTTTAGAATTCTCCCCCCCCCCATTCTGCCTGCCCTCTCCCACAGCAGCGTCCCTCAGCTGCTGCCTCCCTACGTCAGCAGTCAGCATGTCTGCTTGTGAGTCTGCATTTAGCACCGACTGCTGCAGCGTGCAGACAGTCAGACCTTTCTGTAATCCACGCAGCTTCTTGAGAAGCAGTCAGCACGTGGCCGGCCTGGCTCTTCGGCAATGTTTTAGAGCTGAACGGTGGAACTAGCTAAGAATCTCCGGAACTAGCTAAGAATCTCCATTCTCGTTTTACCTCCAAAGCCTGACTCTCAGGAGGGGAAGAGGGTGGGGACTGAGGACCCCAGGAGGCACCGGTTAGGCCACCCATGATGAGAGAGATAGGCAGAAGAGTTGCTTATCAAGTTTTCTGACACACAAAAATCTAGACTTTCAAGTGCTCTCACCAACAGTCAAACCTTACACAAACACAAAAGCCACAGTCAGAACAAAACCCAAGCTCTCAGGTACATCCTAGAGGGCACAGAGGGCAGATACGAATCACTAGCTTTTAAATACAAACCTCATGTAATTAAAAGGAATCTGTGGTTGGATGCGGCTTATCCAGGGTCCTAGCATTCTTGTGGGGAGCTTGGCCAGGCTCACCGGTGGTGAGACCTTCAAGGGGTGGAGTTTAGTGGGAGGCAATTAGGTCACTGGGAATGCTTCCTCAAAGGGAAATTCAGGTAGTTCTTGTGGATCCTTGCTCAGTTCCTGGGCAATGGATGTTACAAAAGAACAAGAGCACTAGATTCTCTCATCACCATGACACGATGGAGCAAAGGAATCTTCAGCACAACCAGGCATATGTCCGTGCCATGTCTTTAGACCTCAGACAGTGGGAGCTAACTAAGTCCCTCTTCTTTACAAGTTTGCAGCCTGGGGTACTTTATCATAACAACAGAAACTTGATACAGTGATCATATAGCCCTGTATGTTCAAGACCTCACTGACTGCAGCTTAAGAAATTACTGATTTATTCCAGCTGCCCACACCTGATGGTAAATGATGCCCCTGTTCCTTCCCAAGTGACCAAGTTTGAATTATATTATACAATCATTGCAATAATTCGTGGACACAATACTGTAGTTGCTGAAAAGCTGAGGCCACCATTTGGGGCTGGTTGATGAATGAATGGGACCTCACGGAGGGAAAAGAACACCACTGTGGGAGCCACATTGTAAGTGGCTTCCTAACAAAGGAGCCTGTACCTAGGGCTGCAGGCATCAGAACACACGCACAATAGCCATGCTAGCTGAAGAACGCCAGTGAAAACAGAAAAGGTTGCATTACAGCAAGTGGAGAGGCACATACACTCTGCAGAAATGCACGGCCACCAGTTTAGAGCAGAGAGGGGCCGAGAGTTTATTTCCCTGTGTCGACTGATCCGGGATCAAAGTAAAACTTAGTTCAGTGCAAGGGAAACTTGCCAACAACAGGGGAAAAAGCAGAAACTGAATTACTCATAGGCAGGTAAACTTTTATTCCTCATGCTGAGGCAAGGAATGGGGAAACGGGATCCTGTGTTGGGAAGAGGTCTAAGCAAGTCCTCCTGGTTGTCAGAGGACAGAGTTCACGCCAGCATCCAGAGGCGAGGCCATCACCTGCCTCCGCTGTAGTCACTAAACCATGGCTTGCTTTGACTCTGGCATTCTGGAACCAGAAAGCACCAGCCCTGGCTTTCTCCCCCATGTGTTTTCTGCCACTGAGTATGCGTGGGTACAAGGTTAAAGCGCTCACAGTTCGGGCAATGTCAATACTCATTATTTTTAGTCCAACTTACCATGCAGATGAGCAAATACAGTTGTGTTTGTGTCCTGCGGTTTCTAAAGCAGGATGCTGTGAGATTGTATACCACATACATAAAATAAGGAGAGCCAAGAAGCATTTTAAAAGATGTTTAAAACATGCTTAAAGGATTTTTAAAAACACCAAGGCTACACTGAAAAACCCTGTCTCAAAAAAAAAAAAGATTTTAAAACATTCAGAAGAGACGGAGAGATAGCTCAATGGTTAAAAGTATTTTTGCTCTTCCAGAGGCCCGAGGTCAGTTCCCATCAGGTGGCTCACAAGTGTCTATAGCACCAGCTCCGTGGCACCCAACACTTCTGGCCTCCAACGGTGCCTGCACTCCCATGCACGTCCCCACATGCAGACATACACACCTATAAATAATTTAAAAAATAATAACAAGTATCAAAAAAAAAAAAAGAAGGTGCTCAGGGATAGCAAGATGGCTTCTCACGTAGGGGCACTTGCCTCCGGACTCGATGGCCTGGGTTAGGTCCCTGAGCCTACCTGGTAGAGAGGGAGAACCAACTCCCACAAGCTGTCTTCTGACCCTTGTGCTGTGCTATATATACACCCTTTCAATACACACACACACTTAAATGCAATGAGAAATCCTGAGCTATTCAGCACCCCTGGTCATTAGAGAAGTGTGGCTCAAACCACAACAGAGCCGCAACGGCTAAAATTAAAATGAATGACAGCTTCAGAGGGTGGGAGGAACAGTCAGGACTGCTCTGCCCACCCCACCCCCACCCCACACCCCACACCCAGCAGCTCTATATGCAAATATGCAAAGGTTAATCGGCTTAGTCATAATAGCTGAAAAAGAAAGAAGTGGCCCAAATTTTAAATACCGCATAGTGGTATACCCATACAATGGAATAAAAATCAACCAAAACACAGCAAATCATAACACATCCCAGAGCCTGGAGGAGTCCCCAGGGTAATAAAGATGTTATACTCAACAAAAGAAGCCAGACACAAAGACAGCGTACAATATGAAACCCTCAAAATGAAAGTGGTTAACCGCCCCTCCCCCACACCCAGCAGCTTCTACACATAGCTCTTGACTAAACACCAGGTGCTAAACCAATAAAAATCGCTGCATAGATTATTTAATCCACGGAAATTTCTCCTCAGCTATCGATGCTGCTGTCATTTTACGGGTCACGAAATCCTGTCTAAAGATTAGCGTCTGACCCGGAGCGCGGAAGTGGGTTCACCAGCCGTGTCTCTGTGTGCTAAAGACGGGACAGACACTACCAGCTGTTGCGTGTGTTGGAGGGGACCAGATGGGACGTATCGGAGGGGGTGTAAGGGCACGTGGATGGGAAGGAGGGGTGGGCACAAGGACAGACACAGGGTACCGAGAACCCCGCATGATGAAGAGCCTCTGCAGCGCTCACTGCTCCACTGTAGCGACCAATGCTCCTTGGAGTAAACACTTACAATGAGTGAATAGGAAATAAATTGCTGTTTAATTTTTAAATTTTTTGGTGTGTCTATTTTATTATTTATTTTACATCCAAACCACAGTCCTCTCCTCAGTTCCCTCCCCCACCTCTCCTTCTATCCCCACCTTCAATCCATTCCTTCTCCATCTCCATTCAGAAGGGGTCAGGCCTCCCACGGAGTCAATAAAATATGGCATATCAAGTTGAGGCAGGACCAAGCTCCTCTCGCTTGCATCAAGGCTGGGCAAGGCATCGCACTACAGGAAATGGGTTCCAAAGAGCTACATCATGTGCCAAAGACAGGTCCTGGTTCCACTGCTAGGGCCCCACAAGAGACCAAACTACACAACTGTCACCCACATGCCGAGGGCCTAGGTTGGTCCCATGTCAACTCCCCAGCTGTTGGTCCAGAGTCTGTGAGCTCCCAATGAGCTTGGGTCAGCTGTCGCTATGGGTTTCCCCATCATGGTCTTGATGGCCCCTTGTTCATATAATCCCTCCCCTTCTACCCTTTCCCACAATCTCCACGCTCCCAATTTACTCAGGAGATCTTGTCTTTTTCTACTTCTCATAAAGATTAGATAATTTTCTTAAATTTTTTAATGGCCGTATTTGTACCTGGCCCTCAGGTGCCTGCCTGCTCTCCATGGATCAGTGGCTTCTCATAAACGCTGTTAAGACAGAAGCCATGCTTTGCAGTCAGAAGGCTTTCCTCTGGATGTTTTGTTTGTGGTTGCCTGGTAAGCAGGCTGGGAACACTGGGGCAGCTGCCTGATGCCTCATCGTTTCTAGAGACTTCCCTGTCCAGGGTAGCTTTCCAAAGTATTTGATGATCGGCTGATAAGACACTCCCTGGGTGCAGCAGGCAAATCTGGCTAAGCTTCCTGAGATAAACTTTCTTAAACATGGCATGAAGTAAACTTGAAGCTGGGGCCACCGCGTAGCTCTAATTTGCGGGAGAACAGCCTGGAATATCTTGCATTCTTGGTTCCTTCCTCTAGCAGAGACAAACACCAGGACCAAACGCAACTGAGGGAGGGAAAGGGTTTACTTTAGCCCACTGGTCACAGCCCATCATTGCAGATGTCAGGAAAGGAATTTAAGCGGGGTCTTGAAACGATCAAGAAATGATGCTCAGCTGGCTTCCTTATAGAACCTAGGACTGCCTGCCCAGTCCTCTGACACCAATCCACAATCAGGACAACCCCTACAGATGTGTCCACAGGCCAACCTGGTCTGGATTGAGATTCCTATCCAGGTGACTCTAGTCTGTGTTGGACTGACAGCTAAAGTTGGCTCTAGTGGGTTTTATTTTAACAGCAGTAATGTTTTTTTAAAAAGCATGTATTCATTATTGTTGGGCAAGGGCACAGGTGACATGGTGCCCATGTGGGGGTCAGAGGTCAGAGGACAATTCACCCAGGGATTGAACTCAGGTGAGCAGGCTTTCGCAGCAAGCCTCTTTACCCACTGAGCCATCTTGCCTGCCTCTAATCATGCTAAGCATCATCTTAAACAAAATTAGTCACGTTCAGAAATGCAAATAAGTGCTCTGTGTTGCTTGTGGATCCTGGACTCTGTGCAGAATCATAACAGGAGGTGTGCAGACCTGACGGGAAAGGAGAGGGACCAGAGACAGGGGGAGGAAGTTCCAGCTGGATACGTCAAGGAGCATAGTGGAATCTAGAATTATCACTGTGAAACTCACACTACACACAGTGAATATGCACCAGTAAAAACACATAAACACACATCACCTTTGGAAAGGTTTCACTACCTATGTTGTTGGTTCTGTGTGTGTTCCTTTCCCAGGAACTCTGCCACTGAGCACCATGCAATATTTATGTAATAGGAAGTATAAGTTCTCAGGGTGCCAGGGTGCTCTGTCACCCCAGCACCTCAGAAGCCGAGGTGGGAGTTCAAGAGCTCACGGCTACATGAGTGAGACCTCGTTTCTAAGCCTTAATACAGAGTGAATTCAAGGCCAACCTGAGCAACTCGGCATGGCTGTCTCAAAATCAAAAACAAGAGTAAATACATAAAGGGCTGGGGTGCGGTGTGGTAGTGAGGGCTGGGGTGTGGAGTGGTAGCGAGGGCTGGGGTGCGGTGTGGTGGTGAGGGCTGGGGTGCGGTGTGGTGGTG